>JACXGM010003729.1:0-40586 GCA_016801145.1 Umbra pygmaea
AGAGAGAGAGAGAGAGAGAGAGAGAGAGAGAGAGAGAGAGAGAGAAAGAGACAGTGATAGAGTTATAGTTCAAGCATATTAATAAACAGCATTTTTTGTTTTTGGTCTTTTGACATCATGTGGCCATGAGGCTGGACTTCCAACTCAAGTAACCTAGCGCTTAGCACAACATCGTCAGGGATTTGGAACCATAACTGTGAAAGTTAGCTGCAAATCACTCATCAGCACGGATTACTACAAGTAGTTTAGACATTTTCCATAAGGTAACATTATAAAAGGGCTTGCTTTTTGTATAATACCCAGATTTGCTGGGATTTGAGGAAATGTTATTAATGTGCTCTGCACTGGGGACAAGTCTGCCACAGCTGTATGTGTTCTCAGAATGTTATGAAAAAACAGCCACCATGCATTTAATCATAAAATATTTGTCCCTTTATTGCTTTTCCTAACTGTATTGACTGTTGGCTAGGAACCAATATACAGCTCTGAGGCAAACTTCATATCAATTAATTAAATGAAAAAGAGAAAATTCTGCAATTGGGTCTTGATGGGTTTATATACTATGAATATATTTGATCAATGTTTAAAAAATCTAGTGCAGAAGTAAGTTCTTAGGGTTGGACAAAAACATTAAAAGAAATGGTGCCCATTCAAGCTAAGAAAACTGTCACTTTGTTACAAGATAGGGCATATTATTCTTTCGCTTATGCGTGACTTATCCAGAGAGTAACGATTCTTTCCCCCGTGGTAGCGAAACAAATTAGGTATGCGAGCATGGCTGAAACTAAAGAAATGAACAAAAACACACAAAAACACATTTTGTTCCATCCTCGCCCATCTTTGCACCTTTTCCTCTCCTCCAGTGATTTTATCAATACAATTAGCTTTGTCTGAAAAACAAACCATGCTAAAGGGCTACAATGACTACATATCAATGCTGCCAAGTACGCACAATAGAAAAGCTACAAAATAGGCCTTAACATTTATTTCCTGCTACTGTTTGCTAAATTGCTTTAATCAAATTCCTCAGAGTATCTTGATGTCTTTATAACCATCTAAACCTAACCTTACACTAACCTTAACCCCACCACTAACCTTAACCCTACCACTAACCTTAATCTTACAACTCCTGCTACAGTGTCTGTCATACAATTGTCTAACTTAACAATTCTCCTAAACACTACATCTCTCCCTAATGAACTTGTTCAATCTACCCTACACTTAACCTATAAAATAACCCTAAACCCAACCCGACATCTGACCCAATTCCTACCCGACAAGTATATATGATGAGCACAGAGAAAACTGGTCTCACTAAGGGGGAAAGATCCCAGTGTGCTTTTGTCTGTGCCATTTCTCCCCTTGGATACCTGCCTGCTTACCCTCTGTGTCCTACTGTATATATCAATAAACATAATAAAATAAATACCAGAAAGAGAACCTTGAAAAGGTCTCGCTGTAGTAAATGCTGCTGTGCTGATGGACATTTGGCATTTACATTTATTACCTGCGACTTAATTAAACTCAACCCATCCACTCTCCCAATTACATAACGTAACTGTAAATAACATTTAAATATTTTCAATATCTGTGCAAACGAGGTAATGAAGAGACCGTACATCAATCATAACATGAACCTAGGACAAGAAATGCTTGCCACCACAGATGGTTAACTACAATACCCTTGTTCCCCCGGCTTCTGCCTCTGCCAACATACCGTTAAGGGAGCAAGGATGAAACACACAGAGAGACAGAGAGAGATAGGGAGAGAATAGCACAGAAAACTTAGACATAGCGACAATCACTACCCTCCCTCCCCGTGCCCGTGTCAACAACCAACGTGTCGGAAATACATTTTAATGGCTAAGCAAACGGTAGATTGAGAAATCTAAAGGGTTCAGAGAGACCCAGGCTGACAAACCATAAACAAAATCGTTAGTTTAGCAATTAGCTTCGCTGCATCCCCCCCTGGGCACAGTTTGTGTTCAATACGCGGGCCAAGTCATGGGCACTGGCATATGACAACAATACGAGGTAATTGTTTATCATTGTATTCCCTACGCATGATGCCCCATTTAGAAAATAATCATATTTTTTGTATTCCGCAGCAGTCTCAGCCATTGACGCGCTGAGGTGAATTACCGACTGATTTTAGTTCTGTGCCCGTGCATAATAGATGCCAGATTATGGTATTGTGCTGAGGTTGGTTTTCCATAGAGCGTGGGAGCCAAGCTAATTGACAAATTATTGGAGTGCAAACAATTTTTTTTCCTGAAATATGAGTAGCTAGTTCATTTTCTTATGAAGCTCCTCGTATTAGTGGCTCCGTGACGTCTTCAGACGTGTATTGTGAATCATTGCCAGCTTGGTCTGATTTTCCTCAAGCTGTGTAAGTCAATAATTGTAATTCTCATTAATACAGATGTGTTGGCTGTGAATGAATGTTTCTAGATCATCAATCTAATTTTAAATGCTATTAAGGTCACACAGCGCGAAGACAGCTAATCCTCAGTTGTTGCGTGGTACCATTAAGCAGTACTGTCCAATACCTATCGTTCTTGAAAAACCATGAAATGCAAGTTTTACGCCGATGACAAAGTTGATGGAAGAGCACAGGCATGTCAACACCGTAGCGTTAGTGGGTGACCTGTTGTGTCATAGACACAGGCTTGTAACGTGGTTTCTCAGCATCCAGGGCTAGACTCACTCGTTTTATAATGGTTTAGTCGTCAATTGTTAACTCAACCGTGTCATCAAACCTCTCAACTTTGTCTTTCAACTGAGTCTGCATTAATATGGATCGCCACGGGGTGTAGGTGAAGTCTGCTATCTGCTAGCTGGCATGGCCGAGTTGGTATTCCTGTTAAATCAAGAGGCCAGTTGCTTTGTCTTGCAGGGCAGCCATATGCCTCAGGACACAGCTCCCACCAAATCGTGACTCAGATCATCCATGCAGCACAATCGACTGCTCATGCGACCCTTTTCTTCCACATTGTGTCTTTCCATCAGTTTTCCTCAGTATTCTTTTCCACAAACAAACATGAAACAACGGCAGTGGACCATCACAGACTGGGCTCAAATGACTTTTGAAATGACTTTGTTTCCTCTCCTTTGAACACATATGTCACTGCTGTTGTTGTTCTGTTTGAAATGGCTGCCTGATGAAATCAAGCATGACTCGCCATTAGCAATTGAGCTGACTGTGCGAAGTTGATTTTGTTTATTTTTCCAATCTTTTTTTCGTTGCAAAAGTGGGAATTTAAAAGGATAGACAGACTGCAAGCTGGTTGGACTTTGTAGTAGAAAAATGTTTCAGAGTTGTTAAGAACTTGGATGTTCGGCATGGTCTGTTGTCCCGATTGATCTGGTGAAACAGGCGCTCATTATAAAACACACAAAGCACTCTCAAATCTTACAAATCTACAACTTCACACTGAAAGCTGTTCTAGTTACGCCAAGGTTGTAAATACCTACTCATTCTCAAAGAAGTTCCGGGGTCCATGGAAACAAAACAAATCAATGTTCCAGTACAGCATCCCTGGAAAGACAAACTTATGTTTTGATTTGATTATAAATCTGTAGATTCATTAAACTATAGAAAAGCGTTGTGATGCATCTCTCTTGCCGTGACACATTACAACTTGCATATATCGAATAGAAGCTCACCAGGAGACAGCATTACTTTCAATTACTCTTCAACATTACTTTTTAATTAAACATACAGCTAGATTAATTATACGGACAACTTAAATCATTAAGAAATTAGAGGTGTCCTGTAACGTTATGTTTGTCATGACCCCCTCCCACCACACACACACGCACGCAAACACACCCTACCACCAACAGTCTTCCGGACTTCCTTTCATCCTTGCGCCTCACACCCTCAGTTCGATAAGCAATCTGAGGGGATACGTACAAACGAGAGAAGTCATCGAGGGCAGTTTGTTTCTGTTTGTCAGACAGGTTCGATTCTCCCGTGGAGAGAGACGGCTCATGGCCCAGACACCGGGGCTGGAGGCTCCCGCTGAAAACTAATTATGTGTACGTTAACAGGGTAGAGCTTAGAGAGGCCAAGCACATAAACAACAGAGCATCGACTTCAGTGAGTGACTGTGGGGATATTTAAAACATCTGTGCTTCTGCATACATGTCCCTTGAATTCTGATATATAACATTGAACGGGAATTATTGTATTGTTGGTTACTTGGTTTCCCCATGAGAAAACGTTTCATAGCAGGTTTATTGTATTTTACCAATGGAGATATTGACATCAGCCGCAAACAAGACTGAGACGTATGTGCCAAGACGAATCATTAACATTTTTATCTACATCCACTCTGAAATCCCCCAAGATGGGACAATCTGTTATTCCTGTAACAAATTATAGCATTATGAGAGATATGTTGTGAAAGATGAATGACATCTGGTTGGATCTTACCATCGTCCATGCCACCACTAAGTTTTTATCACAAAGCTCTCAGGACACTTTTGGACCCAATAATCTCAGTCTAATTCTCCTAGATCCCAGGCTTAATGTAGCTTTTTAAGAGTATTACTGATTCAACTTAATCTGTTTGTTTCTACTATACTTTATAGTGCTCATTGATTTCTTCCTAAAACACATGTTTTTTTTTAGATGCCCACTCTTTGTGTAAAGCATAGGGATTCGGCAGCTCCTGTCTATCCTAGCAAAAGAATTTGATTTTACGGACTACTCAGCTGTGTTATTAATGGGGAAACACAGTCACAAATCACCCGTTTCTAACAACCAAACTATTTTTCATTTCACCACCGGTCACAAGTACAGTATATTGAAAAGGAGGTTTAAGTGTGCTGCATGTAATTTAGATAGTGGGGTGCACTTTCAAAATCGGTTGTCATTTTTGTCTTACTTTTTACATTTCAGTCATTTAGCAGATGGTATTATAAGAGCAACGTACAGTAAGTCCAAGGACATCCCCTGGAGTAAATTCTGTGAAGTGCCTTGCTCAAGGGCATCATGACATTGGGTCTATTTCAGATGCACAGCCATGTAAAAGTTGCTCCCGGTTAAATGATAACTGTCCCTTGTTGTGTTGGTGGGGAGCCCAAACAATCCCAATAAAACATATCAAACACAGCCACTACTAAAGCTGTTGTCGAGGTCTTGAGAGAAAAATGAAGTGGGAGATAGAGAATATAGCCTGGCTCCTTCCTATAAAACAAGTAACACCCCCACACTGAAGGGACTGTAAGTGTATTGAATGTATCTCACCATGGTACTTACTGCAAGAACAGCCCGGTCCATGAGTAATAGAGAGAGAGATAGTGAGGAAGAGAGTGAGAGGAATAGAAAGAGAGAAAGAGGGAGAGGGAGAGAGAGAGAAAGAAAGAGACAGAGTTAGAGAGAGGAAGAGAGAGACAGACAAGAAAAGAGTGTGAGAGAGAGAGAGAGAGAGAGAGAGAGAGAGAGAGAGAGAGAGAGAGAGAGAGAGAGAGAGAGAGAGATGGAAATAAAGTGAGAGCAAGAGCAAGAGCAAGAGCAAGTGATGGGAAAGCTGAGAATGAGAGCAAGAGATATTCAGTCAGTCTGTGAGAGAGTCAACGGCCGGGAGAGAGAGAGCAAAAGAAAGAAAAAAGTGACAAGGGAGAGAAAAGGAAATAAAATAAAACGCTGGCGGAGTTTCAGCAGCAGAATCACTGAGGCCTCTCCGTCTGCCCTATTACACTGTTACTGGGGCTGGGAGAGTGGGCCGCTGGCCGGCATCCTTTTCCACTGGAACCTCTCACCATGCTGCGGCTCGGCCAAGCGTGGCCTGCTGACCCACTGTACCCACCCGGCGGTTCCGTCCTGCTGACAGCGCCAGGAAATGGACTCAAGTGGCGAGCTGAGAAGCCTGGATAATTCCTGGGCAGCAGGGCAGTGGAGGAGGGCGCAGGGAGCTGGTGGTGGCGGCCCTTGCTCCCAGAGGGGTTAAAATGGCTTAATCTTCTTATCCTGTGGCGGAGACAACTATTCAGGGATTTGACACACTTGCTCTAAGTTGTAAAATGGTGTGCGAGGGCAGGGGCAAAAATAGTGGAAATCCCATTTAAATGGACGGATAGGAGAAATGGTAGAAAGCCGAGGTGTCTGGGATGGCTGAACCTAATTCAATCAAACCTGCGTTGTATTTTAGGCTGTAGCTCTTATTCTATGGTCAAAATAACTGAGAGAGACTGTTGTTGTGTACTGTATGAAAGTCTGATATTATGCTAGGATTTGGTATAGTGGTCTAAGTCTCTGACTCTGGAACCAGATGCCCCTGGCAGCAGAGGTTCGATCCCAGGCTCAGCCACTGCCTGTGCCCTTCCTCTTTGTCGCCCCCTATATGCCCGACTCTACCCTCTGCTTCTTATATGTTCCTTCATTAAAAATAACAACAACCACCCCCCAAGAAAATAAAAAATAAAAAGAACGATCATCAAAACAGAGTGAAACAGTAAAACAAACAGCATTATAAAAATCATACGGTCAAATTAATGAGGAACAAACACAGACAGAGCCATTAAGAATATACATTGGTATTCTATTCAAACTTTTAAGTCAGGTAGTTACAGTTCCCTTGCTATGGGCACATCGATCTCACTTTCCCCACTCTGTGGTTGTGAATCTCACTCTGATGAGCCATGATCACTTTGTTCAAATGGTAATTAAAATCAGATATTAAGCCTTCCCATAATCCCCTTGGCTGGTGCTGCAAAACACTGGGGCCACCGCCTGTCATCTAGTATTATCCTCCAATGCAGCCAGCCAATCAGAATGTTTCTCAGGGCCTTCACCTTCAAAGAACAGCCAGCCAATCGATCAACGGTTAATCTGCAGATCTACCCTCTGCAAAGTGGGCGATCATAATTTAAAGGCTATGTTTGTTTAAACGTTGATTTCTAACCCTGTGAGACCCAAACACATACAAATTAAGAGAAATTAAAGGGTTATCCTTCACAGATTCTTCTAATAAATCATTATTAATCACTTCTTAGAATATCAAGTTTGTAGGAAACGTTTATGGTAACAGTGCAAAAATAAAAAGTGTAGTCTTTCAAGATGACATTGCTGTGATGTGATCGAGGTAATGGAGGAAGATGTGCTTTCAGTTGAACCAGATGGAATTCTGGGAAACATAAAAAACATGATATCATAATACTGGGACAGACATATAATCCCAAATCAGGCAACCAACTCTGTAATTTGAGTGAAATTAAACTAAAAGAGGGAATCTCTCAAAGGGGACATTATCACTTCCAATGTCACAATCTATCAGTGATCATTGCTTTACAGAACATCTGCTCAGCCATTACCCAGCATACACTAATTATGATGCATCTAATATTGATGACTCATCAGTCTGTGGCAGACCAGAGGGCCGCGCTGGTCTACTCTTCCACTGGCTAAAATATAGGGTGTATGGAGAGGTCATGTAAACATGGAAAATGAATAGAGGTGGGGAGTCAATCAACTGGAGGATGAGAGTATTTTGTGATTGTAGACCGTTATGTGATGTGTGTTTTGCTTGAAGAAAACTATGCCTATAGAAAACAATTAGGGCAGTAAATGGGATTGGGCCAGTTACCATGATTTTGCCTGTAACTAACATTGGGCCTGTAACTAGCATTGAGCCAGAAATTGGTTTGGGCCAGCCAGGAACTAGTGTTGTGTCACTAACATTGGGCTAGTAACTAACATTGGGCCAGTAACTAACACTGGGCCAGTTACTGACACTAAGCCAGTAACGGGCTATAAGCCAGCAACTGGCTATGGGCCAGCCAGAAACTAGCATTGGGCAAACATTCCGCCAGTAACTAACATCGGGCCAGTAACTAGCATTGAGCCTGTAACTAACATTTGGTTAGTAACTAGCATTGGGCCAGTAACTAATATTGGGCCAGTAACTAGCATTGGGCCAGTAACTAATATCGGGCCAGTAACTAACATTCCACCAGTAAATAACATTGGGGCAGTAACTAGCATTGAGCCAGTAACTAACATTTGGTCAGTAACCAGCATTGGGCCAGTAACTAATATTGGTCCAGTAACTAGCATTGGGCCAGGAACTAATATCGGGCCAGTAACTAACATTCCACCAGTAAATAACATTTGGTTATTAACTACCATTGGGCCAGTAACTAATATTGGTCCAGTAACTAGCATTGGGCCAGGAACTAACATTCGGCCGATAACTAATATTGGGCCAATAACTAACATTGAGCCAGAATCTAGAAGGTTCCTGAGTTAAAAAACATCTTGTAACCTCGAGCAAAGCACTTACCCAAATTGATCCTGTAAGTGGCTCGGGATGAGTGTATCTACTAAACAAATTAATGTAAACATAAAAATCTCAGTCCAAACATAAAAACTCTCCGCAGCCAGGCCAAACCCTGCAGTCTAACAAGTAAAGTCCATTAATATTCCCGGCTGCAGAAACGAACAGCAACAAGGACCTGTGTGGCCTGTTGGTGGGGCTCCTTGAGGCTATGTTGAGCGGAGGCCAGCCCCAAACGGAGTCGGGTCTCAGTGGTCGGCCGGCTGGAGTTGAGCTCTGACCCCAGCTGCTCTTTCATTAACCCCCATCGCACAGCAGCATCTGTTAGATTACACAGCACTCATAATAAGTTCCTGGTTAGAGAAGAGCAGCTCTCGCTGGGACTGGGCTGCAGTGTGCCAACCAGAACCTTCCAGAACTTTGGAAGACCGCAGTTCCTGACCGCAGCTCTGGTGGGTAGACAGCGTTCTGAATTAATTCATAAGATGCACAATCACATTTGACAGAATACGTTATGAACTGTAGTTAATAATCAAGTGCAGCTTTTGGCTAAACATCTAAATTGACCCAATCGATCTTTTATAGGCCTCATGTTATTGGGTAAAACATATAAACACTCCAGTGGAAAAAAATTGCCGTTGTGTGCGACACCTTGTGTCAAAACCAGCTTGTTTTGAACACATTAAAGCTAGTGAGGTCAGTGGGAAAATAAATGTCTTCTTAAAAATAGACACTATGTCCTGGGATTTCATTTTATCTTCTGCAATAGTGGAATTTCTCAGCCTGAAACTATTCCTGTGTGGCTGGTGAGTGTGGAGAAAAGTAGATTACACGTTGTTGTTTTTTGTTTTATTACTTCGAATCGTTGATCTATTGGGACTCTAAAGACATTTTTGACACTGGGCCTTGTGTTTCCTTCATTATCTCTCTGTTGAGACTTTTAGCACTTCTGACTGACTTTGCCCAGATCAGTGAGTTGATCACTCAACATCCCTGACATTCTGTCACACTGACGCTGAGGTGTATGGAGGCAGAAGCAAGTGCATAGTTGAGTATACTTTTAATATGAAGAAAACAACAAACATACACATAACAAACAGGCAGGATGACAGTTATTAACAGAGAAACAAGAATATACACCCTAGCCAGCTGAGGAGTAGTAAGTAACTTAATGGATAAATGAAATACAGCTGATATGATTACGAACCAAAATACCTGATTTAATAATAGAAAGTGATATGTAAACAAAAGTCCATAGGGTGGCGCCGAAGCCCCATGGGCTCAGTGACACATTCTCTGATATAAACATAACAATCTAATTTACCAATAACATTGCTAAAGCTAACTGGCTATTTCAGATACTGTACCTTACTAATCACAAATGACCACCTGTACCATCCTAGCTAAACAGAATGGATCAGTCCAGAGAGTGGGTTTTCAAAAGTGAAAAGGATGGGGGGAAATATGTGTTTAGATATTAATTTTCTCAAAATCTGAAGGTAAAATTGAGATTTTATGACTTCACAATTTCTACTGGAGGAGCACTTTCTGTCTGTCTTCATACTAATAGTTACATTCACCTGCCACTTCGTTAGGTACTGTTCAACTGCTGGTTCAGCCAATTAAGTAGCAGCAAGTTAATGCATTTAGGCATGTAGAAATGTTCAAAATGATCTGCTGAAGTTCAAACCAAGTATCAGAATGGGGATGAGATTTACAGTGCCTTGCGAAAGTATTCGGCCCCCTTGAACTTTTCGACCTTTTGCCACATTTCAGGCTTCAAACATAAAGATAACTGTAATTTTCTGTGAAGAATCAACAACAAGTGGGACACAATCATGAAGTGGAACGAAATTTATTGGATATTTCAAACTTTTTTAACTAATAAAAAACTGAAAAATTGGGCGTGCAAAGTTAATACTTTGTAGCGCCACCTTTTGCTGCGATTACAGCTGTAAGTCGCTTGGGGTATGTCTCTATCAGTTTTGCACATCGAGAGACTGACAATTTTGCCCATTCCTCCTTGCAAAACAGCTCGAGCTCAGTGAGGTTGGATGGAGAGCGTGTGTGAACAGCAGTTTTCAGTTCTTTCCGCAGATTCTCAATTGGATTCAGGTCTGGACTTTGACTTGGCCATTCTAACACCTGGATATGTTTAGGATCATTGTCTTGTTGGACGACAAATCTCCGTCCCAGTCTCAGTTCTTTTGCAGACTCCATCAGGTTTTCTTCCAGAATGGTCCTGTATTTGTCTCATCCATCTTCCCATCAATTTTAGCCATATTCCCTGTCCCTGCTGTAGAAAAGCAGGCCCAAACCATAATGCTGCCACCGCCATGTTTGACAGTGGGGATGGTGTGTTCAGGGTGATGAGCTGTGTTGCTTTTACGCCAAACATAACATTTTGGATTGTTGCCAGAAAGTTAGATTTTGGTTTCATCTGACCAGAGCACCTTCTTCCACATGTTTGGTGTGTCTCCCAGGTGGCTTGTGGCAAACTTTAAACAACACTTTTTATGGATATCTTTTAGAAATGGCTTTCTTCTTGCCACTCTTCCTGATACTCCTTCCATTTCAATATTATCGCTTGCACAGTGCTCCTTGGGATGTTTAAAGCTTGGGAAATCTTTCTGTATCCAAATCCGGCTTTAAACTTCTCCACAACAGTATCTCGGACCTGCCTGGTGTGTTCCTTGTTCTTCATGATGCTCTCTGTGCTTTCTACGGACCTCTGAGACTATCACAGAGCAGGTGCATTTATACGGAGACTTGATTACACACATGTGGGTTCTATTTACCATCATTAGTCATTTAGGGCAACATTAGATCATTCAGAGATCCTCGCTGATCTTCTGGAGAGAGTTTGCTTTACTGAAAGTAAAGGGGCCGAATAATTTTGCCTGCCCTATTTGTCAGTTTTTTATTTGTTGAAAATGTTTGAAATATCCAATAAATTTCGTTCCACTTCATGATTGTGTCCCACTTGTTGTTGATTCTTCACAAAAAAAATTACAGTTTCATATCTTTATATTTGACGCCTGAAATGTGGCAAACGGTCGAAAAGTTCAAGGGGGCCAAATACTTTCGCAAGGCACTGTATGTGACATTGAAAGTGGCATGTTTGTTGGTGCCAGACCGGCTGGTTTGAGTATTTCAGAAAGTGCTGATCTACTGGAATTTCATCTCTAGGGTTAACAGAGCATGGTCCAAAAAAGAGAAAATCTTCAGTGTGCGGCAGTTCCTGGCGAAAATGCCTTGTTGATGGCAGAGAAGAATGGCCAGACTGTTTCAAGCTTATAGAAAGACAACAGTAACTGAAATATCCACTTGTTACAACCAAGGTATGCAGAAGAGCATCTCTGAATGCACAACATGTCGAACCTTAAGGCAGATGGCCTACAGCAGCAGAAGACCACACCGGGTGCCACTCCTGTCAGCTTAGCAGTGGCAGCCCGAAAACATGTTTATAGGGGTGGCCAGATGGGTCCTGAAAATCTTGGGCTGGCACACCATAATTAAAAGCCATATCTACCTTTCAGGAATTCTATTATGCTGTTGTAGTATATAGACTAGTTGAAAATGATGGAATCGCATACTGATATAATTTAGCTTCTTATTATACATTCAATGTTACTAAATATCTGATGTGCATAGACTGACACGGTACAGCAAACATTTTGCGTTACAACAATCCTGTTTTAAAGTGTTACAGTATGAATTTGAATACATGTTAGGCAATTAATTGTTCTTCATCAGTGATGCTGGTAACACTTTACTTAGTAACACGTTACTCTAATCTGAACACTTTTTTTCAGTAACAAGTAATCTAACTGTGTTAGGCGATGAATTGTTCTTCATATAGGCTAGTTGTATTTTTCCTTAAAAAAGAAAATGTTCAACTTTAACTGGTGTCTTGCAGACAGTTTAAATCTCTGCTGTCACTTTCAGCTGGTAGGGTAAAAAAAACATAAACATCATTAAAGCATGGATCCATCGTGCCTTGTATCAACAGTTCAGGCTAGTGGTGGTGGTGTAATGGTGTGGTGGATATATTCCTTGCACACGTTAGGCCCACTAGTACAAATTGAACATTGTTTGAATGCAACAATAAGTTCAGTATACTCAAATGTCCTCCACAATCACCTGATTTCAATCCAGTCTAGCACCTTTGGGATGTAGTGGATGACTTCAGACTTGACTCGGACTCGAGATGCGGGACTCATGAACAAATTTTTAATCTTTTTTATTTTTAGGAATCGTCTGGTGAGGTGAATGTTATTCCCCTCCCTGCTTAACCTATAACTTACCTATGGCCGCAAGTGAGAGGACAACAAACATGTAAACACACTGGCAGGCTGTGCCATTCATCATAACCTTTGGCTTTAAAATCATCATACAACAAGGCTCAAAACAAAAGCGCTGAATGCAAAATAGCTGGTATTAAAATAAAAGATTCTGGCTCAACCATATCTAATTTTACCAGGCACCTGAAAAAGCATGCTAATAGGTTAGCAAACATGCTTAGCTCAGCATTGGCCATTTAACATTAACTTGCTTGTTGCTTTAGCTATGACCAACGGTAGGTTAACTCAGGCTGTCGTTTGCTAGATGTTATGAAAAGATGAATGAGCATTTGTTTACTTGCCAAACTTGTGGTAGTTGATTAACGTAATAATTTAAGTTCCGCTGGCTGCCACCACATTCATTATTAATGTCGGATGCAAAAGGTTTACAGGTTTATTGTTGATCATATAACGTTGTAACTGTTTTATTTAGTTAACATTACACTGGGTTTGAAAGTCTTTATTTGCTGTCATTAGTTGTAGACGCAGTGCACATTACATGTTTGTGCTCTTGTATGTAAAAATAGGTTACAGTTATTTTGTTAATAGTTTTTAAGTAACTGTCTAAACCATTTTTCCAGTACTTCTCTCAAAACTTTGTGTCCTGCAACAATAGTGTTTTTCATTTTGCTAGAATGTGATGTTTTGCAGTTTGCATTAATTGGGAGGAAGGTAATTATGGTTCGGTGAGGTATAACATTTTCTGTATTTGTTTGTATGGCCCCACAGAGCCTGCACAATAGGAGGCAATGTCTGTTATTATGATTCAGCAACAGACAAGCCAGTTCTTTCTTCTTTAGTACCTCAATATTTGGTCTGAACTGTACTGTATGTCCATGTTATAAGGCACAGTTATTACAGTTATTAACTTTAACGTAAAGCATTCATGGTGTTTTTTGTCATACTAAATAGCCTGTTTACACTGATTGTATACCAAACAACTAATCAAAGCTGATACTGTATTCTAATCAGAGGTGTCAAGTAACAAAGTACAAATACTTTTTTACCTTACTAAAGTAGAAATTTTGGGTATCTATACTTTACTGGAGTAATTATTTTACAGCAGACTTTTTACTTCTACTTCTTAAATTTTCACACAATTATCTGTACTTTCTACTCCTTACATTTAAAAAATAGCCTTGTTACTTCTATTTCAGTTCGGTTTGTTATAAATCGCGGCATCCGGATAGAGTGAATTTGATTGTGGTTGGATGAGAAGTATAAACATATACCATTCCAACACCCTATTGGTTTGTACGCGATCCATTGCACCTGCACATGACAAAAATCACGTCACACTCGAGTAAGGAAATAGCAGACGTATAAAGAGTACTCGAGCGAAATGTCCCAAACAAGCACCAGTGAGGAGGTTGGTAGCCAAGAAGACCAGCCAAACCTTCTACATCCCTGCCCGTACCTGGAAAGTTTTTTGAAATGGTTGGATGCAAAAACAACTCCTTTCAAATGCGCTGCAAGCTCTGAGCGACCAAGTAACACGAGCTAATGGCTTTAGGGTAGTGCACTTTAGGCCCCTGGCACGGCCTAAGCTTATGTCCTTAATGGCATTTCTTTCCCCCTACATTACTTTTACTTTTATACTTTAAGTAGTTTTGAAACCAGTACTTTTACACTTTTACTTGAGTTAAAATCTTGAGTTAATATTTCAACTTCTACAAAAGTATTTGTAAATCCTAATATCTATACTTCTACTTGAGTAATGAATGTGAATACTTTTGACACCTCTGATTCTAATAGATAAAGGAGTCATAATAACACATTACATGCTTTAAATTCCTCATATACATCTACGTAGTGTTCTAAGCAGCCTAAAAGGAATGCAGCAGGTAATACAACACTTGTTATAACCACGAGAGACTTGAGACTTGACTTGGACTCTAGACTTGACTTGGACTCTAGACTTGACTTGGACTCTAGACTTGACTTGGACTCTAGACTTGACTTGGACTCTAGACTTGACTTGGACTCTAGACTTGACTTGGACTCTAGACTTGACTTGGACTCTAGACTTGACTTGGACTCTACGTCATAGTCTTGTGAGCCTTTTCAGTGGTCAACAACACCACAAATATCTGTTGTTTCCTGTTTTCCGATTTACGAAATGAAATAACAGATCACCACAACACCACAACAAGCTTTCTGTTCCTGATGTCTGATGTTCAATTAAATTTGTTATTAGCAGCACAGTTTCACATCATTGGGGGATTGTGGCGAAAATATGATAACTATAATTTGAAGAAAACGAGAGGGTCGATTGTCTGAAGTGTCTTAGACCAAATGATTGGGTGGAGGGGCGTCAAGGCTTTATCCTTGGACCAACAGGGCTGAGATAGAATGTAGGAGATGGAAAGAGTACGAGACAGATAATGAGATGAGATGAGAGGGGGAGGAAGCTAAGCGTTACCTTGAGCAGAGGCCTTTTCCAGTTGGGAAGGACTGGCAGGGACCAAGCAACCTATCTTACAGTGACAAGCGGCAAATGGGGACCCATTACCATACAGAATGTTAATGCCAAAGTTTGGGCCCCAGGGAGAGTTCCCGTTCCCCCAAAAAGAACAAAGCACCTCTTCCAGGGTGCATGCATGACAGCGTCTATTCACCCCCATGAGAGTGCCAGATAATAACCGTATAAATCACCAGAGACTTCTTTTTCTGTTTTTTCCTTCCCCGAATCACTTCTCTCTTCTTTCTTTTTCTTCTGTTCACCTGACAAAAGCTCCTTCCCTTCTTTCCCTTGACTTCTTGGTCTCGTTTCTCCCGTCTTCTTTTTGTCTCTTCGTTTTCAACAGCTAGCTCCTTACTCGTCTTTAGCACTGTGTTCTTTCTCTATTTCAATGAGTCTTTCTCCTTCCCTCAATCTCCACTTCAGTTTTATCTTTTCTTCTCTCAGCTGCGGGGTTCTTGATCGTTACTAGACGGTGTACAGCTTACACAATGAAGTATCAATGTCAATGTTAATGGTGTATTTTGTTTTCAGTTTATTTTAATTAACACCGACTCTTTTACTAATAATAATCCAATTCTACCAACATGTAACAAACTTACTTTAAATGCCTAAAACCAGCCGTTCATATTGATTACAGCGTTCCATCCAGGATGTGTAATCACCTTCTAGCACAGACTGGAGAGTACGTTTACCGCAGTGCAAAGGGTCTCTGGTATGTGATTAACCATCTGTGTACGCCGTAAACAAAACATGTAGACATCGCAAACGGTAATGTGTACGGCTACGGCTTCGATGCCCTTCTAAACTTGAGAGAAACCGGTTAAATGTTGCCTCAAGGTGTTTACTTAAAGTTGTCTTTAGATGAGCTTCACTTGAAGCAAAGCAATTCACCTTGTGGAAGAAAAAGCTAGCCTATGGAGCATTACCCTACTACTTGCACGCCTTCAATTCCGACAGTGAAAGCATCTGTATCATTGAGAGCCAATGCCCCCTCTCCAGTGTTTTATATATTTCATTCAACTCTTTTCTTTTTTTTGTCATTATGAGACATTCATGAGAGAGGCCTGGTGCCTTCCGTATCCCTCCAGGCTCTGGGCGGTGGGGTTTGGGCTCTGTCTGTCTGACATTGAGGAGCTGGTGCTGAGGGAAAGAGCGATGGATGGAGGGAGAGAGAGAGAGAGAAAGAAGGCGAGAGAGAGCGATAAGTTGGTTCTGAGATTGTCTGCTCAGGCGCCTCCGGGGGGGGGGTGTTGGCTAGCATGCTTCTGAGTCATGGGGATGACTTGGTCAACGTTGCGTTGCCCATATCAATTCCATTTTCCGGGGGGAGGGGGGGGTGTAGAGACACTCTCTCCCAGCTTACACAAGTCAAGTGCTGACAGCATGGAACCCTGGTAAACCACCAGCTCAAAGCCGGACGGGGGAAGTAACGCTGTCGAACGGAGACTGTTCCCAGTTCACCAAGACACCGGCTATCAATGGAGTTCTGCTCTTATTGCTGCAACTGCCCACGCTTGTCACTTCTGGTTCCACAATGTAAACTGTGTAAAAAAAAACTCCACACACACACATCAGGAGGGAGATGCTATGTGCTATCTAGGCTAATTCACTACACAAAATGGGTCTGCCACTCAAGCTGCTGGAAGAGAGGTCTGAGGCGTGAAGCTGCACCACGTTATTAATAATTATTACGTTAGTCCTGCGTTGGTTAGATCGCAGCGCTTGCCAAGTCTGAGAGTACCAAATCCACAATGAACATAGGTGTTGCAGATGGCCGACTGTGTTTGGGTGTTTGTTTGTGTGTTGCGCTGTCAAGGCGCATGTCTAGACAACCTCACACAGCAGGAAGAGGTCGGCGTGGCAAGGCTGAGCGGACTTTCCCAGGTGGAACCGATTGAGAGGGCCACCTTCTACACAGCCTACTACGGAAACCACCGGCAGCCACCTTTGAAGTCAATCCTAGAGAACAAAACATCATTCCGAAAAAGTATATTTTCCGATTAAAACAAAAGGCCATAATCCAGATTTAAAAAGTAAATCCTGTGTATACCTCCATAATGCCATTTAAGCTGACTAATTCCACACCCCCTCAAACCTCAGTATTTCACTGCAGCTCTCTACATATTCATCTTATTTTCCCTCTCGTTTCTCCCACTTTCTCTTTTCAACCCTCTCTAATTTCACTCTCTCTCTACTTTCTCTGGTTCTTTCTCAAAGCTGCCTGAAAGAAAACCACAACGATAACAACAAACCCCTGAATGCAGTCGGTTGCTAGGCTACCCCAGTGTGATTGGTTCTCATTATAGGAAGGATTTTAGTTTAATCCACAGAAATTGTAATTGGCTCACACTCCAATGTAAAGATGCTTAGCTCCTCTGCCCCACATGTATACCAGGGAAGAATAGACTATCACCTAGCAGCTCATACAGCCAGTTAATTGAAAATGAACAAACTTAATTTCGACCCGCTCTTGTAACGCAAGCCTCAAGTAATGGTGAAACAAAGCAGCTATTGTTCTCTCCCGAAATGCTTGGCGGAGAAAAACAGTGGTTTAAAATGTGAAAGCCGTCGTCGTAGCGATGGCTCTGTTAAAAGTCAGAGGGGGAGTCTTGTCTGAACGATGCCCTACTCAAGTGTCACTCTGCACGGGTGTCATCGGCGGTCAGTGACGGGTGGCTAACACCACACAAAGCTAGGGCGCATTGACAATTTGACAAGCGCGCCTCAGTAGTGTCACACACAAACAGCCGTGTCACATAGCAGCCTGGTTACAGCAATCATGATGACACGGTCACTCAATAGTAGGAGGTTTTGACGCAATCAGTCGTGTGTGTGCGTCTTTGTGTGTTTGTATCTGTTCGTTATACAGTGTGTGTTTCTTTAGAGCCTTCTAAATGAGGATACTTTTTTAAAATCCTATAATTATTTACTCGAAAAGTTTAGTAGAGAGGTAAACCAACAAAAATAAAGATTATAGGAGCTGTCGTCTGGTCCTGACGTTTAAATTGACTGATGTTGTTTTGGCAGTTACACCAAACTATTCTTTACCTCACTATATAATACAATAGTATACTGTTCAAACCTATCCTATATTATATTATACTATACTGTACTAAACTGTAATGTAGCTAAAATACTGAACCTTTGCTGGGAGACTACACAGTAAAAACTTTGGTGATAAATCAACACCCTAAGTGTTAAATTAACACTCTTCAGTGTGTAGATAGGTCTACTGGACCTATATAAACACAAAGAGTGTTAATTTAACATTGAGGTTTTTGCTGTGTAGACACCGCTTGAAGGGGTGTTGGAGGATCAGTTGGGGGTGCTGATCCACAGTCTGCAGATCGAAGTGCTATTACCTAATGGTAGTAAAGGGAACATTGCCCATGACATGGGTATTCTAAATCTGGAGTTACTAAGGATCCCGTGGCACTGGTTACAAGAGTAGCTGTGTTACAAGCACAGTCCTGGCAACATTTCCAATAATAAACAAGCATATAATTGTTAATTACTAAAGATAATTCGCTCTAGAGAACAGTGTCAGCTAAATGACAAACATGTCAAATTAATTTTGGAGTCATAATCCCCGGTTTATACACTCACAGCGATTATTTCAATTCAAATTGCCCCTAATTGCACATAGTTGCCAATTTATTCATGTTTTTCCCCTGCTGGATCAACGTCTTATACTGTAGCAATGTTGATCTGGCGTTATCCTCGTATATGCAATGGGTGCCTTTGCATCGCAGGGATCCAAATTAAAGAATGCGATTGTGTTTGGGTGGTCGACAAGGTGGTATCATCATAAATTACACCGCCTGGCCTGCAAGTTTAACCTTCAGAGGTTCCCTTACAACTGCTAGTCCACCATATGCTTTTGCTATTGACATATTTTCATTCCTCATTCCTTCTGTTTAATCATTTTAGTGTCGTTTTTGTCTTTCAGCAATCCTGTTCCTTAAACCAGCGACATTCCGGGTCACTGCCCCAAATCTCTAACCGCTATTTCTTAATGGCCTCTCCTCTCACCTCCTATCGCCTCTCCGTTGCCGGAGCTCCATCTAAATGACCTAAAGCTTGTGAGAGTATGAAAGCAGGATGTAATCCGGTGCGGCTCGGCAGCAGGGCCGTCGGTTGAGTGCTGTAGATGAATGCGTGTGGCGACATGTGGCGGCGGCATTGCGATAGTCTGCTGGCGGTAGCCGTTCCCTCCCCGAGCTCACCAGACTGTTTACACGCCAGTACAGAGAGAGACTTATGTCTCCCATATGGCTGCCATGGCGATGGCTCGGCCACGGACACCAGCTCTGCACCGGCTCCACGCTGGTCTCCCTGTCACTCTAAGAGGATCAACACAGTCAGACAGAGAGTGAGCCTGTGTGTTTCTGAGTGTGTGTGTGTGAGAGCACATAGTGGATGAAGTTCCAAAACCTGTGTAAAATGCATGTGCATGTGTGATTGTGTGTGAGTGCCTGCGTCGACATGATTCTTGCTTCCAGGTGTCGGCCTGCGGTCCTGGTGGGTGTTTCAACAAGGACAGTTAGCAGGGTTGATGGATGCTGTACACAGCAACACAGCCGGAGTGATTAAGAACGCGGGGCGCGTGCGGCGCGGCCGATGATTGGAGCTCTAAAACAGGGATTAGCCAAGCATCGTGGCCCCATTTCAAGTGTCAATCAAGGAGACGGTCCGCTGGTAAAATGGCAGTTTCAAACGGCCGCGTGGCTCTATTCATCTTTGCAGGGCCCGCTTCCGTACGTCAACTCAGTGTACTCTGTCACAGAATGAAGGTCACTATGAAAGAGATGCATACAAGCAATTGAAGCACGCTACCTGTTTTGTAGTCAATTAGGTGTTCATCTGCTACGGAGAAGATAGTGAAGACAGGGATGTAGTGGTTTATGGCCACTTTGATTGAGTACTCAGGCTGTGTATTGTGCGGCTGTGTTGTCTTGATGTGCACATCGTTGTGGAAGAGATTCAGCTCCACATGTGATGTGATGAGACTTTTATCTCAATGTCTTCTCACCTTTGCACCTCTCAGTTTTTCTCTTCGGTCTTTCTCCCTTTCTTCTTGTTCTACTATTTCTCAGTACATCTCTCCATTTCTCACTCCTCTTTTCCTCTATCTTCTTCATTTCTCTCTCTCTCTCCATCTCTCTCTGTCTCTCTCTGTCTTTTCTTACACTCGTTCTCTCTATATCCCTTTATCTCTCTGCCTCCAGAACTACTGTACACTTCCCCAAGACTCTGTTTGCGAGATAAGGGGAACTGGCTGTCTGCTCCTTCATAACAGACCCAACTGGTGAACGCACACATCTCATCTAGCATGGCATCCGATAACCAGGCCGCCCATGAAAGTGAAGACACTATGAATTATGGGTAGATCGGCCAAACACAAAAGGATAGCAATTGGCTCGTCTCAAATGAAATGGTTTAGAATAACCTCCGCATATTACACGTTATATATTTTTTTAAACCAGAAAACACATACGACTATTGAGGTTTTAGTTTGTCGTCATCGTCATCATTATCCTTACCACTTGGTATCACAGCGGAAACAGTTGTTCCTCTTTCTGAGGTGCAAGTTGTGTATCTTCTGTTTTCCCTGTTGGTGTTCTTTTACAGGCTGTCAATCTCCTGAGCGGCAGACATTAGTGAGACCAGCGGAGGGAGACACTCTTCCTCTGGGGACTCTCTCTGTCTCCAGCTCACTACACCCCCCCCCCCACCTCCCCCAGGTCCTCTCCCAGCCCAGCCAAAAAAAACAGTCTCCTCCACTCTTTGGGAATAAAGAAAGAGAAAAGGCTAAATCTGTTTTGTGCCGGCTACAGCTCGAAGGTTGTCAGCCAACCAAGCCTGCTGCTGACACTGTACGCACAGCACGCGTGCGTCTAACAAACACGACCAGTGAAATGTGAACAACAGTACTCTATGTATGTAACCAGGCCTGCCCTTTGTTGTCTTATATCACTTTCCGAGAGACTATTGTGGGTAGTAAATTGTTGTAGTACTGGCAGGAAAAGATAGAAACGCAGACCCAGGCGCACGAATCCTGTAATCCAGAAATCCAAAAGTCAAATTCCTTTTTCTTTTTTTTCCCATTCTGGCCGTGACGAGTTCCGGATGAGTGACATGAAACATCCCGAAGTACATTTTCCGAAGGAAAAGTTGGAGTTGATTTAACTTCTGTAAGTCCCTTGACCTATGCAAAGTCAAGTTCTGTCGACTGAGAAGCAGAATTTTAAATTCATATTATATTTACATTTGTATTCTCGAAGGTGACTCATCTGGTGAATTGTAACGTCTGGAGTGTAGGAATACATCAATGTAATGTAAAACTAAGTGCCATAGACTTTTAAAGTCATAGCTCTGTGAAAAGACTTTGTAATCTGTTGGATTTAATGAAACTTGCCCCCCAAAAGTGAGTGAAAGGCTGAAATAACATTAGTGTGCAGACAATGGCAGCCTTTACAGTACATATTAAAGCCCTAACAGCTAGACCTAATTGCCTCATTGGTGAATGGGGCACAAGGCAGCTGACTCTTATGACTCCAATGTCAAGATGACCTCTCTCTCTCTCCCACTCTCTCTCTCATTCCCCAAATGAGAAAAAAAAGTTTTCAGATCCCAGTTGATTGAACTTCCTTATCAAACTGCACATCTTCTCTCCCAGTTCCCTTTGTTTAGCAGGTCTATCTCACAGGGAGTCAGATTTTTCTTATTACCTGTGCAAATAGCAGACTGGCGGAACAGAATGAGCTACAGTGTTCCTTCATTGCATTTCGTTTTCGACACATCGACACCTTTGGCTCCTTCTCTTTGCGCAAAATGTCAAAGAATCTGGTCTGATCCTGACTGGGCCTATGCAGCAATAGTAATCTGCATTCATATTTATAATGATACCAGACGGATCACGACAACTTTATACACTGTTCCTGAGGTGGTAATTGACACTGACAACATGGTATCACTTCAATATTCTAGGTATTCGCAATCAGTGGGTTGACAAAGACCGGTATAGTCTCATCCACGGGCTCACAGGAAGATTCAGGCAGTGCATTGTGGAGGAGCAATCCCTCAACGTAGCCACAACTAACATCCACTCCTACCTTTCCCAAGGTACTAATCAAGTCTAGAATAGCTGATCAATACCCTGGGTGGAAATAAAGAAGACAGCAGATTGGACCCCAGGGTTTGGCTGGTGGCAGTGTGTGGGAGGGTGTATGGACAGCGGGTCAGATGAGATGGGGGGGCGTTGATTGATTAGCTCAAAAATACCGTGAGACACCTGAGGGGAAATGCCCCCCCACCACACACACACACACACACCACGCACACACGTTTTTTGTACATTCCTGAGGAATTGGAGGAGCTGAAGAACTATAGCGCCAAGCTGAGATTGCCAGAACATCCATGATATGAAATTAAACTGTGAACCGCAGGTCTGAAGGAATTGTTTGCACTCATTTTGTTTTCAAACACAGCAATAAAACAAGCTGATAATTTGGGTTCAGGAAAAACAAATTCCACCAAGCTCAGGAGGCATTGATAAATTATACTCACACACAAATCAATGAATCAATATCATTAGTGTATAAATCAAAGGATTTACTGTATGTAGCAGCACTAGCTCTGAGTAGTCAGGGAGGTTTCTTTATCCTAAACAATCGATTGTTGGACATGCAGACTTGTTTTGTGTCGGTGTGGTCGGGATAAATTGTATACTGTTAGTCCTTAACTGTGACAGTGTAAGAATTAATCTCGTCAACATGGATAAGGATTAGATGAATTAGTTACACCTTTTTATTATTTCCTATATAACCATAAACATAACTAGGGTTGCACATTTAATCCTTCTGTATAAAATTCATGAAACTAATTTCAGACAAAAGAGATCGTTTATGACGTTCCAATCGGCAACGATGACTAAATAACACTAATCTCGTAAAATAATATATGAAACGTTTGATCCATGAAAACGTGACCTGAAGTTCACCATCATCAGAACAGGAGAATTTACCCACGGGGTAACCGACCCCCTCAGATGAAAAACATGGTACATTGTGGGTTAACAGCAGGAATACTGGAAGTGTGTGTAGGGGGATTAATATTAACATTTGAAGAATAAAATTAATAACATTCCTAATCACCCTTAAGGCTTGTCAGAAAGAATGATAATCATTGGTTTGGTAAAGGCAACTCAGAACTGAAAACATTCCTCAGAGCTAATCCCTGGATCGATCTTAATCATAGCATTAATCCTGATGAATCTCTGCTGTAGCTATTAAACATGATACTGCCACTTAAAGGGCAACAACTGAAAGTCTGGACTTCAGTGTGAATTCAGAGACAACTGAATTATTCTTTTTTGAAATATCTGATAATGCATACATTACTTTTTTTACAATAGATGACTGCTATCAAATAGGAAAGACATATGACGTTTACAGCTGAGGAAAATTGGAAATTTTTAGACATACCGTAGCTATAGTGTAGTATACTATTCTAAACTAGTATACTAGGTGGGTGTTTGAAAAAACAGAAGCTGAGTGGTTGATAGTTGCAGGTAAATTAATGGAAATTTGAGGTCATCAGCCATCTCTATTCCAGTTGTAAACAAAGTCGTCTTTACTTCCTCCCTCAGCGCTGAATATTCAACAGGGTCCCGCCCCCATCCTTGTTTCACGGCAACGCAGCAACGCAGCCGAAGCCCTCTATTTACGAGCTTCCCTATTTACAAATGGTAATGACAAGGAATATGAATACTGCATCAAAATTTGTGTCAATATCTGCTGGTAATGCAGAGGTTCCCCGGTGCTCGTAGGAAGTCTTATCTTATAATTAGCAGTGATAACAATAGCCACTCCAGAGCAGCTTGTCTGCCTCGCACACATTGGTCCTGTTTTATCTTGTTTTTAAATTAATGCATGAAATGTGTTTGTTAGGAGTAGGGGAAATACTATTTTTACTTTGACACGCTCCGTTGGCGCTTTGCACCCTTATTTTGGGGGTGTAATTAATTGAAAATCATTATTTTCCATTTCTGAGGATGGCGAATATATTCTTGAGATAGGCATCGTTGAGAGATTGAACGCTTGCGTGTCAGAAAACGGAGCTCACCTGAAAGACTTTACCAAGGACATTGTGGTGGCTTGCTACTTTCACTCGGCTAATGTCACTGCACTGCTCTTTGCTAATTCAGATTCAATTGTAATGTGGCTTAGCCTATATCATAGATCCCTCAGGGGTATGGAAATATAGATGAGTATGACAAAGCATTACCATAAAGAGCAAAAAAGGGTTTGAAATTGAATCCCCAATGGACTGCTCTGCAAATAGCTATCACACATCTTTCCAGATAGAAGATCCACAAAGTTTTCTACGGGGCGCAGTCAAGAGGAGGGAGTCTCCCGGGGCGAAACGTCATTTTAATGAATCGCTTAAAAGAATGCCAGCCATGTAATTCGTTAAATGACCTAAGATCCTTTTATAAAGCGGTGAGCTCAGCGCATTGAGCGGGCTAATTAACGCCCTGCTCACAATCGGAAAGAACAAATCACGAGCCCGCTTCAAAATGTCAAGATAACCAATTACCAAATGAAAATGCCCATTACTGACTCCTTGTTGTCCACAGGTGATGAAACTACCTGGAATAATGGGGAAGAGGTGGGGTGGTGGGGCCGGGTCAGTTTGAGGGGGAAAAGTTAATTCCAGATGATGATAGAGCACCTAATAGGTTGATGCTTTAAAAGATATAGTGGATTTTGTATATATCGGTGGATAGGGAGCTCAAATTCACTGAATGAGTATTTTAGTTTACTGGTATCGGAAATATATTACCTCAGTGTCGAGGACCAATACAAAACATGTCAACATATATGGGAGAGCAAGACACAAA
The DNA here is from genome assembly GCA_016801145.1 of Umbra pygmaea. NCBI lineage: Eukaryota > Metazoa > Chordata > Actinopteri > Esociformes > Umbridae > Umbra > Umbra pygmaea. Next base: position 24,994 of record JACXGM010003729.1, read on the forward strand.
GATAAAAATGGTGAACATTCAGTCTCTAAGCAAGACTTTACAGCACTGCACGTAATACCAATCGAGTAATTTTCCAAAATGTGCCATATGTGCATTTTTACGTACATTTGTAAAAGCACAATCATCATGATTTGTTATTTGTCTGCTCTTCATCATGGCCAAGTAGCCAACATCAATAGTCTTCGACTTCCCGGCGTGCTTCCACGGAGCCGAGTGACATGCCACCGTTTGACCCGCGAAAACTGACGTCGGTTGACTGTGCGGATTAGTTTGACAATTTCGTCCACTATACAGATCAAAGTCTCCACTGACAACGGGTGTTGTTCCTCAGGCGGTCGCCCCGGAGATGGAGCTAGGCATCAAGTTTTAGTGAAGAATGGGTATCTGGGTGACTGGCAGATATCTCAGCTCGATGAAAAGCACTCTCGGGGTAGAGTGAGTGAGAGAGACGTTGAGAGAAAGACAGGGAAAATTGAGGGGAGTAAACAGTGACGGTGGAGTCGAGATGCCCTGTGAGTGCGATGAGGGATGGACTGAGTGGGGGGGGGGTTCAACTTTCAGCCTGTATTTTCCATTCAAAGATGTCTTGACAGGGAGAACCCACCACTACCCGAAGAGTGGGAGCCATTTTGAAGTTTCATACCTGTTTCAGTGAAGCAAGGAGCCCAACAGGCATAGATAGATACATCTCAGGCTTGGCTGGCTGTTTTCTTTTCACTTTCTCTCTCAACCCCTCCTCCCAGTTTCTGACAAGAAGCTCAGAATCACTGAGCTGTTGTGTTTTTATTTTCTACCAAACACTGGGAGAGTGCACGTCGCAGGAATGAACACACACCGGCACGTACAAACGTGGACACACACAAACGCACGCACACACACAATGAACAGCAATGCAGAGAGTGGCCTACCGCTGTACTCAGAAATTACAGTGCATCTGTCACTTTGACACTATACAGTAGGCCGCGGAGCCACTAAATCCGCAGAAACAATTGGGTAGCAATCATCTCTGACACGAAAAGAGGGCGACTCGTTGCCGTTGCTGTCGGCGCGACTCTCCAGCCTCTCTGCCACACAGTTTTAATGCATGCAAATAACAGACAGCCGTTGACACGGGGCAGATTTAGTATGCTTCGCAAATTTTTAGGTCACCGGAAAAGGGAGAGTAATTCCTAGCCATTATTCCGTCCTCCGGATCCCTAATAATGCATCCAATGTAACCCTCTGTGACGGGGTAATTTGAGGAGAATAAGCCAGAGCATTGTATCCTTGTGTATCACCCCTCCTTCAGAAGAGGGGGCCTTTTTCGGACTGAGGCATTCGTTTTATGACAAGCCCGGGTAAAAAGAGGACAGCCGAGAGTGAAGAGATGCCCCCCCCCCTCGCGCGCGTGCCCGCGCGCACGAACGCACACGCCGACTGCTAGTGCCCTAACATGCCTCGTCCTCTCTCGGAATAAAAGAGCCTCACAGCGGGAACTCTTCGGGACTTTTCGTTTGAAGTTCCGAAGGCTTTTCCACAGCAGCCGGTTGTCTTGGACGAGTCACTGATGGAGACGTGACTGCCTGTGTCACTCAATACGGGGGGAGCATGAGTTGGGAAGACATGACAAAGTTGGTTGTGGTGTTCGTGGTGCGCTTAGTGTGACCCTTGTCTGATTAACAACACCCCCACAGGGAGGTGTAACAATGAGAACTTCTTAGTGATGTCTTCCCTGTCAATGGGCCCATTTAGACCTTCTTCATGGAAGCCCCCTTGCGGGTCATAGCCATAAGTTATTTGTAGATAGTGATCTACCACATCCCAACCATAACAGATCACTTGTATCCTGTTGCGTATCTGTATATGGTGGTTGCTAATCAAAGAGAAATTGATCCTTATCCTGCTACAAATACATAAAGGCTGAGTGCTTTTCATTTTATTGTTTTTAGTGACAGAACAGTAAGAGACATTGTCTAGGGAGACAGGTATGTAGGAGGAGACAGAGAGGAAGCGCACAGACAGACATATGCCAACCAACGGCTCGTACCACAATCAACAGATACACGTGTGGTCCAGCGTGCTCTGCCATGTTGCAAGTTATTTATTTTACAAATTTAATCATGATTAATATCACTGCGGAACCAGGGAACCAATACTTCTGCACATCCTTTTCTGCCGTTTTCATTATCGCATCCAACGTGACCTTTGCACATGGTTCTATAGTTCCTCGAGATCTGCATGGGGGGGCTGAAGCCATTCAAGTGTTCAGGGGGAATGGAAACCTATGAAGTAAAACGTTGTAGATCAAAAAGAAGAATGCAGGGCTTTTATATTAGGAACAATTCTTCAACCACTACGAGTTTGGCTTGATTGGTTAGCTAATGCAAACCTCTCCTGGGTACCCCCATCCATGCCATATATTAGATGTATCTCAGAGCTAGTACACCTGAATCAACTTCTCTACTATTCATCAAGCCCTTACCTGCTTGAATCAGGTGAGCTAGTTCCGGGCTACAACAAAACTATGAGATGGCTGGGGTTCCCCCAGGAGAGGTTTGAGAACCACTGAGCTAAGTTAGCAAGCTAAAACAGAAAATACATTAGAAGTCAGTTAGTTCTCTTAACATTGAAAATTTGATGAAACTTTATGAAAATTCAAATGTATATTTTTGTAATTATGTTAAAAATGTATGTAACAGGTCAGATGTCCCAAGTTGCAATTTGTTTCCCACCAGTACTTTTGATGTGGCAGTCAATCAATTGAAACAGCACAGCAACAATTTAGTTGTACATAATTTAACTGAAAGAAAAATAAGAATTTTGGTGTATCTGTAAATCGTAGGAATAAAATGTTTAACATAATGTTGCTTTTTTATTGACACAGCAATACAGCAAACATTAGTTCAACTTAATTATTGGCACATTAATAGCTTTTTCTGTACCACACAGCACACCAAATGTTTTGATTTGAAATAAAACCCTTAATATAAGGTCATCTTCAGAAGCGCTGTGTAACATCCGGCCCAGTGTAGGCTGGATTATGGACACATTATGAGTGTTTAGTTTTGTTAGTTTACTCTTCTGTGTTTATATGTATGTTTTGTTCTTATTCAGTGCTGTGCATGGTGTTTTAGTTCTCCCTTTATAGTCTGTGTCACGATGTCCCTAGTGTCTGTGTGCTTGTTCTTTGTTCACCTGGTAGTGGTTTCTCCCCTGTGTGTTTTGTTTTGGTTGCTTTCCCGCTCTTTGTGTCACATGATCCCGTCACATGTTTTGGTGAGCCTATCAGTTCTGTAAATTAAATCCCCACCTCCACTCCCTTCCCTCATTGGTTGGGTATTTAGTTCTGAGTGTTTGTTAGTCCCGTGTGGTTCATTGTTTCTGTGCAGTTCATTTAAGAGTACAATAAAAGTTTATGTTTGGAGAAGATGCGCCTGCCTCCGCTATCATTTGTACCGTGACACGCTGCTTTTATTTTGACGTTATTGTCTACAAAATGGCGATTTAGAAATGACAATACTTAATATGGAATACATTTTCAGGACTCAAAAAGCATTATGAAAGATTCAAGGAAAAGTCCAGACGCTCTATTCTTGATTTCTTTTTACCCATAGTTTCCCTTGACCCTGCCTTTTCGACAAATCCTCGTCAGGTGCAGCGCGGTCGAGGGCGCTCACATGCTTCCTTCAAGCAATTGTCGCCAAGCCGTTCGAATGTTCTAATACCTTCCGATTACATCCTTTTTCAAGCTTAAATGCTATAAGTGTATTTTTTGTGACTTCGAAGGTTACACATGATCACAGAGTAAGTCGTTTAGCAAAATAAATTAGCAACGGAACTAATTATGTTCTGAACATCTACAGACCTTCTTAATGATAAAGAGAGCTTTTCTGATTTAAAAAGGAATTATTTGAATTTGGTATTGGAGGAATTTGTTATTCATTTTGTCTGAATGCCCTAGAGCTTCATAACGGTGCTCAACAACAACATAAGCACAAACATATACAGTAAATAAGGCTGTTGAATACTGTAAGAAAATGGCTGAAACAATTGTAACAATTACTGATGATGCACATAATGCATGTAAATTATTAAAGTTGTCTTCTCTCACAGGAGGAGCTTTTGCTAACAAAAGAGTGAGTTAACCTAAACGAACATTCTGCAACATCATCAGATAAACATCTGTCTGCTTACCGGAACAGGTTGGATCAAGAAAACATGAAAGCAACATGAAAGCAAATTGAAACAGGGAAAACAGCTTTTGCCTACCGCACCCCTTGCTCTTGGAATGCTACAGATTTACCTCAAGATAAAGCGGAAGTCTCCCACCCTGGTCCTGTAGAGATACATTCTGAATCCTGTATCCTAAATGACGTTTGGAGTGAAATCAATTAGGACAGTAGCCCTAAAGTAGAGGATTTGGTTCCTATAAGGCAATTGAGATGGCTGTTATACAAAATATTTATTGAATTAATGTCATTATTTTGACTCTCATTTGCATATATCCCAACATGCCTTCTTTAAGTAAATGTGTCAGATATTGAGCATGAGTGTATTTGTAATTAAAGCCAGTTCATCTACACTATTTCCTGTAGAATTCATTCTACAGCTCTTGGAACACAATGCAAATCACAGTAAAAACATTTTTTAAACTTTATTTTTTCTGAATGATTGCATTGGTGAAATGTTTCAGAAAGAAAGAGTAGCTAAACTACATCGACTGGACAATCATCATGGTAATGGGTGCCATAAATCCAACCACTTACAATTTTTAATAGTTTTGATAAAATATAAAAAAATGAAGACTTATTATTTAATAATAAATGTCAAATTAATCAATTCATGAATGCACAAAGAGCAAAATATATTTAAATAATCTACTCAGAAAAAAATGTATAAACCTGCGGCAAAGCCTTCTGGAAATAGTCATTCCTTGAGCTAATACAAAATTCAGTTGCAATCAGATTTACTCAACCCCCTTTGCAAATCAAGTTTATTGTCAAAATGTTCAGAATTTCAGCTGTTTGCAATGAACAAATGAAACAGAAGCAATTGAAATAGCTCAACACAACGAATGCTTCAAGTGGTTTCCCTAAATTCAACTGCAAACACAACTGATAATGACTTCTCCAGTCTCAAAATTATTTAACCCCTTCGTGGCGAGCATATTTATGACTTAGTAGAGCACCCTTTTGCTTTTATGACCTTCTGCAAACGAGATGCATAGCCAGACACCAGCCTCTAGCAGCATTTGTGGGGTATCTTAGCCCATTCCTCACGAGTATGGCCTCCAATTCAGTAATATTCTTGGTTTAGCATGCTGCTTCAAATCCCACCAGAGATTTTCTATGGGGTTCAAGTCAGGCGACTGTGATGGCCACTGTAGAATCTTCTAGGAATTCTTCTACAACCAAGCCTTGGTGGACTTTGAGGTATGCTTGTGATCATTATCCTGTTGGAAGGTCCAATGACGCCCAAGCTTCGTATAGTGACCACTTATCCGTTTGCTTCTCCTATTGTGAATGACTGAGGGATGTAAGTTGCTTGTGTGCATACCATCAAAAAACTAATGTCCAAATGAGATTTAAAGTAAATAGTTTTTTGGTTTATTGTTACAAGATAAAATAATTGCATGGAAAGTTGTAAACTGAGGTTTCTATTAACAAATCCAAATGGAACACATGGTTAAACATATGCTGGTGAGTAACAAACAAAGAAGGTCAAAAAGCTGTGGCTTCTCAGTCAAACATGCCTAGGTCACCTTCTTTCATCACCAAAAGGGGGCGCCATTCCAACCTAAACACCATCACACACTCAAACACAAGTGACAGCATGACATTTTCTCCTAGGATTTCCAGAGAATGCAAAGCAGCACCAAAGCATCACCGAGCTTCCACCATGCAAGACTGTGGGCAGGGTGTTCTTTTCAGCATATGATTTATTCTTCTTCCTCCAGACATACCGCTGATTCATCATGACTCATTTTCAGTTTTGTTTCAGTGCTCCACAGAACATAATCCAAAATCTCTGTCCCTTCTTTATATGATGTTGAGCATATTGAAGCTGAGTTTTCTTGTGCTTTTTGGTCAGTAGTTATGTACTTCTTGAAATGCTGGCATTAAAACCATCTTTGTGTAGTATGTGCCTTACTGTGCTCACTGAAACCTCAGTGCCTGTTGCTACCAAGTCGTGCTACAGATCTGTTGTAGCCAGTCAAGGGTTTTTCACAACCTGTTTTCTCAGAAATCTGGTTGCAGCCATTGAAGCTTACCTTTTCTACTCTGTCTAGGTAATGTAATTACTGTTCCCTTAACTTTGAGCTTGTGAACTTTGCTTCCAATGCTGTCTCTTGGAACATTCAGTCCATTCGCTATGTTTTTGTATCCTTGTTTGTGAAAGGTGACAATCTCTTAACTTTTTGGACCATTCTTCTGACTTATCCAAGTTTCTCACATGCAGTCTAATGTGACACACTACAAACCGCTAGCCAGTTCAGGTATTTCATGTGTGTGTACAGTTCAGGTATTTTTATGTGTTCCAAGCATACCTGGAGCAACTAATGAAGCCCATGATTAGTTACATAAGGTGTGCTTGAGATAACACGTGCTTTGTATATTTTCGCTTTTGTGAGGTATTCTATTGAGGTGGTTGAATAATTTTGAAATGAATTGCATTTTGAGTTGGATTTGGGGAAACCACTTGGTGCATTCATTGTGTTGAGCTATTTCAATTGCTTTTGTTTGATTTGTTCATTGCAAACGGGTGAAAGTCTGCACATTTGAACAATAAACCTGATTTGCAATGGGGGATGAATAATTGTGATTGCAATTGTATGAATTGAATCAGGTTGAATTATTTAGAGTTGTACTCCACAGGCAATGGAAGTTTATCCAAATTAAAAATAATATAAAAAAACAAAAAAATCCAAATGCATTGGATGAAAGCTGCTAGTCATGCTACTTTTTCATTGTACCTAATGTAGAGTACAGACAAAAATGAACAGAAGTAATCAGAGAAGTTGTTAGGAACCACTTATTAATCATTGGCTAAAATAATAGTGTTTACGGTTGAGGCCTATCTAACTTGCTGGCTGAGTTGTAGCCTATCTAACTTGCTGGCTGAGTTGTAGCCTATCTAACTTGCTGGCTGAGTTGTAGCCTATCTATTTAATATTCACTGACGGTTGACTTTGATATTTCCACCACCATTATCATCATCATCATCTGTACAATTATCAACTTTGTTGTTGTGTCCCTACAGAGAACCTGATGTCACAAGGGCATAATTAAATCCAGAAATAACAAAGGCAATGTCAATCATTTCTAAACATGGTCGTCAAATATTCACTATCACCTTTGTACTCAATCAGATTACATATTTGTTCTACACTGTTTAGCAGAGTTTGAGAAATGGCATACAGTATGGGCACATTTTACGAATGTATTTGCAATCTTCACCTAACCTACTTTTAGTTTATGAAACATCGTCGAATTTATAACTAGGATTAGTTTGAAAAAAGAAAATGTGTGTATACATCTAAATTAACGTTCTGTTGATCAGGACAATGAGGTATACACATAAATTCAGAAATGTCCCACGCTCTAGCAGCCCTAGATATACACATGTTTTGCTCTTTTTCACTAGTAAATGCACTGTGTATTGCCGTTTATAATATTAGTCAACGACAGAGGGCGATGGAGAGCAATGATCTCTACTGGCCAGTGTTGGAATTTAGAAGAGCCTGAAAATGCAGCAGCAGCAGTAAAAGAATCGCAGCTCAGCTCCATGTTTGTTCATTGCGATGCCATAACCTTACCTCTCACACAGCACAGTAGGCTACAATACACCGGTCTCCCCATTAAAGTGCTGGAGAGGGAAATCTCGTAATCAGATGCGGATTTTTGGGTTAATCCTTGCATTCAGCGGTGCATACGCACTCGCGCACTTATTTGCATACATGCATTATTCCGCTGTTCGGATCAATTATGTCATCATACCTCGTAAGACGTTTTAATGTTCATGCATTACAATGTATGCAGTTCAATTGCACGCCACCGGCTCACTATAAGCTTTTTTTAATGACAGCAGCAGGTTATATTTGCAGTATCCCGACTTTTATCTGAAGGGCTAGCATTCGAAGTATATAGTGCAACAGCTAAATTTACTACAGTAAGATATATATTTTAACTTTATTATGTGGTTATCCGGAACTGAAATTGAATATTTATTCAACATCACAGACGCCTCTGTCCGGGATACTTCACGGTGGCTTGCTGCGGCTACACTGGCCGGGTGCTCCCACTAACACATCCATAGAGATTTCTCCGTTCCAGTCATGGCATTAAGAGACTAGGTAACGAAAGAAACGGACTGAAAACGAATAGCTGAAAGAGAATACTATTTGCTCGCCGCTCCGGTGAAAACCCAATCCATTGGGGACCCCACACATTTGTATTAACCACCAAGAGACACCACAGAGCAGCACCCAGAATCCAACAAACCTATTTCCCAGTTAGGTTTTAATGCTTCTAAAAGCCTGAGTAAAAAAAATAAATGCTAGAAATGCATGTAGAGCGGATGAGGGCGCGGCAATTGTTACATATATGAATTGGACATCGGGCTTTATCATGCATGCGTAAAACATGCGTAAAAGTTTACGAAACGGTTGTCTCAGGAAATGCAATCATCTGACCGGTACAATAGTCCAGCCGTCACACTAAAATGAGCAGTAATTTTCTCAACTTCAGCGAGGGATATTCAGATGACTTTCCTATGACTAATGGACCACTATCAAGTAAAATGCGACTGTCAATGTATTTCTATTTCAATATATGCTTTAACGCAATCACGCATCTGATAATAATCAAGGTTCCATGTTGAGAACCTTGCCTTTTCCATATAACTATTAACAAGGCACATGCCTAAGCAGCGACTAATGCCATTCGAATGGGTGCATCTTAAAGCGAGGCATCGCAAATGCATTTTCTTCACGAGGCACAGAGTCCATGGTTAAATATTTCCCTTATTAACAAGAAAAAGGACCCCTTTCTTCATCTCGCCCCTTTCTCCCTCTCCTTTTGGCAAATACTTCATCGGGTACCCCCTAGACCCACCGATCAAGTTCAGCCCTGGTTAGACTACGTGCGCTGCAGGGAAAGAAATTGGAGGGGGTGGAGAGAGCGCTCGAGACTGCAATATCATTTGTGAATCGCTCTCACAGTGCCGCAGATAGGGTCTGCAAACGCACGCGGCGCTTATGCAGGTGAGGAGCGGGTGCTTGGATTGAGAATGCGGGACATGAGGAATCTCTAGTAGGAATTTATCGACATCAACCAATATCTACATCGGAATTACAATTTTCCTTGTTTGTTTCATTTTTGTGTCATCACCGCATTGTCAGAGGTTTTTTGCTGGAAGCCTTTTTCGATCTCATTCCCTGCAAGTGTGCGAACTATAAAACACTGCTTGTTATAATTGAGTGGAGCTACAGAAATCATTGCACTCGGCTTGGATAGTCAACTAGACACATCATTTGCAGATAATCCACCAAGGTAAAGAGGAAGAGTGGCTCCGTAAAGTACTGTATCATCACAACTTGGAAATCTGTGCGGGCATTTCATTTTCACTATTCTGTAGCCTATTGGAAATATCTCCAGACTCGGATTATTGGCTATTAGCCTACACCTATAAGGGACTGTGTCAATTTACAATAGACTCTGACTATTTTCAAATTGAAATGGCAGATTTTTTTTACATTTTCTCTCATGAAATATTCGTTATCCTATTGCATCTCTGAAATAGGATATCATACCGAACTGAACGGACTCTTTTGGATGTGTCTTGCATTGAGTGCATTTTTTATTTGTTGAAATAAGGAAATAATTACCGTAATCGGTGCTGGGAAAACGGGGAGAATAGAGCCAGTGCACTTACTTGCTCTTTTTCATTGCAGTTTTAGCGGCGTGTAAGGGTGTCCGGAGGATGAAGTCTACCATATCATGAAACGGAAGGCTTCAGAATAATCAAGAACGAAAAATATTGTTTTCTCATAACAATAAAAAGCAAGTAAGCGACATCGTTCGTTTCAAGTCTACAATTCAGTGAATACACAGTGGGGAACAATGAGGACTACTGGCGCAGTGGACTATTTATGCTACAGTATACTTATCCTACAGCTTCTGAATCAGCCTGCTGCCAAGCAAGTGCTCCGGTATCGGTTGGCAGAGGAGGGACCCGCGGATGTCAAGATAGGAAACGTAGCAGCAGACCTCGGAATCGTCGCGGTGTCTGGCGAGGTGACATTTACTCTAGAGTCCGGGTCAGAATTTTTTAAAATAGATAACATAACAGGCGATCTGACCACCAATGACAGGCGGATAGACCGGGAAAAATTACAGCAGTGCCAAATGATATTTGATGAAAACGAGTGTTTTATAGATTTTGAAGTGTCAGTAATTGGACCGGCGCAAAGCTGGGTCGACCTGTTCGAGGGGAAAGTTATAATTTTAGACATAAATGATAACACACCGTCATTCCCTTCTCCTGTACTGACACTGTCCGTGGAGGAGAACAGACCAATTGGCACGCTCTATCTTCTGCCCACAGCCACCGACAGAGATTTTGGTAGAAACGGTATTGAGAGATATGAGCTTATTCAGGACAGCGGGGAGAGCTCCAGGCGCCTGGGATCAAGCTCAGGGGGTAGGGGAGCGGACAGCAGGAGATTCGACGAAGGGGCAGGCAGGAGCAGTGTCTTTGAATTGCAAGTTGCAGACACCACGGATGGCGAGAAACAGCCACAGCTCATAATTAAAGGGGCCCTGGACAGGGAGCAGAGGGATTCTTATGAGCTAACCCTGCGTGTTAGAGACGGGGGCGACCCCCCACGCTCTTCCCAAGCCATTCTGAGGGTGATGATCACTGACGTGAATGATAATAGTCCCCGTTTTGAGAAGGCAGTGTATGAGGCTGACCTGCCAGAGAACAGCTCCCCTGGTGCCCCCATCTTGCAGCTGAAAGCCTCTGACGCAGACGTTGGGGTGAACGGTCAGATTGAGTATGTATTTGGTGCAGCCACAGAGTCAGTGAGAAGGCTCCTGAGGCTGGATGAGGGCTCCGGTTGGCTGAGCGTTCTCCACCGAATTGACCGCGAGGAGGTAAGCCAGCTGCGTTTCACAGTAATGGCAAGAGACAGAGGTCAGCCACCCAAAATGGACAAGGCCACCGTGGTTCTCAACATCAAAGACGAGAATGACAATGTGCCCGCCATCGAGATCCGCAAGATTGGACGCATCTTCTTAAAGGACGGAGTGGCCAACGTGGCAGAGGATGTAATTGTTGATACGCCCATAGCCTTAGTCCAGGTGTCAGACCGTGACCAAGGCGAGAATGGCATCGTGACCTGCACTGTGGTGGGCGACGTACCCTTCCAGCTTAAACCGGCCAGCGAGATTGAGGGCGAGATGAATAAGAAGAAGTACTTCCTCCATACCTCAGCCCCGCTTGACTATGAGACCACACAGGAGTACAACGTGGTCATCGTGGCAGTTGACTCTGGAAGCCCAAGCCTGGCCAGTAACAACTCACTCATAGTGAAGGTGGGTGACTTTAATGACAACCCACCCATCTTTAGCCAGAACGTGGTGGAGGTGTCATTCCCCGAAAACAACGGCCCTGGTGAGAGGGTTCTCACGGTGCACGCCATCGATGCTGACAGTGGCAAGAACGCAGAAATCGCCTACTCCATTGACCCCTCAGTAAATGGGATATTCTCCATTGACGCTGACAGCGGTGACATCAGAGTGAACACGATTTTGGACCGAGAGCAGACGGAGAAGTATGAGTTTAAAGTGATAGCCAAAGACAAAGGCTTGCCGATGCTACAGGGGTCAGCCACAGTTGTGGTTCACGTGGCGGATAAGAATGACAATGAGCCTAAATTCATGCAGGAGGTGTTCACCTTCTATATCAAAGAGAACCTTTCGCCCAACAGCCCCGTTGGCATGGTGACCGTCATCGACGCAGACAAGGGCCAGAACGCTGAAATGAGCCTCTTCATCGAGGAAGAGGAGGAGATCTTCTCTATTGAGAATGACACAGGCACAATCTTCTCAACTATGTCGTTTGACCGCGAGCAGAAGATCACGTACACGTTACGGGTCAAGGCTGTTGATGGTGGCGACCCGCCCAGGTCGGCCACCGCCACCGTCTCTCTCATTGTGACGGACGAGAATGACAACCCGCCAACTGTCACTTTCCCCATCAACAGCTCCTACACCCTCCTACCCCCATCCAGCAACATCCGGACTGTGGTGCGAACTGTCATGGCCACCGACTCCGATACGGGGTTCAACGCCATCCTGAACTACAGTATCATTGGCGGCAACCCCTTTAAACTGTTCGACATTGATGGGGGCAGCGGGGTCATCTCGCTAGTGGGGAAGCTGGAGCAGAAACACTACGGCCTCCATCGATTGGTGGTCCAGGTGAACGACAATGGCCAGCCCTCACAAAGCACCACCACCCTGGTGCACGTCTACGTCAACGACACCCTCTCCAATTCGACCATCGTGGAGAGCCAGGTGGCCAAGAGCCTGGGCACGCCACTCAACACCAACATCGCCGGCGACCCCAACTATGACCTGGGCAAGCAGCGTCTGAGCATCGCCATCGGGGTGGTGTCGGGCATCATGACGGTCATCCTCATCATCCTCATCGTGGTGATGGCACGTTACTGCCGCCCCAAGAATAAGAACGGTTACGAGGCTGGGAAGAAGGACCACGAGGACTTCTTCACCCCCCAGCAGCACGACAAGAGCAAGAAGCCCAAGAAGGACAAGAGGAACAAGAAATCCAAGCAACCCCTGTACAGCAGTATCGTCACCGTCGAGGCGTCCAAGCCCAACGGCCAGCGCTACGACGGAGTCAACGAGAAGCTGTCCGACAGCCCCGGGATGGGCCGATACCGGTCGGTTAATGGAGGTCCCGGAAGCCCAGATCTGGCCCGGCACTACAAATCCAGCTCGCCACTCCCCACAGTCCAGCTCCACCCTCAGTCGCCCACAGCTGGGAAAAAACACCAGGCCGTTCAGGACCTTCCTCCTGCCAACACATTTGTTGGTACTGGAGATAACATTTCCCTTGGTTCCGACCACTGCTCAGACTACAGCAGTCAAACCATCAACAAATACAACAAACAGGTACGAGATCTTTGACTCAACATCTGGTTCACATCTTTTTCTTTCCTGTCTACATCCAAATATCTCTCTTGTTTCTCCCTACTTTACTGTATCCCTATCTCAGTAACATAGTGTCTCGTGACAGGGCTGGTCTTAGTAGTCATTCTGGCTTTCTGTTGCTAATGTGTGTCAAGATAGCTGTATTGATCGGTTTGCATTTTGGAGTGTTGTTCATGTAATATTGAAAAGGAGCTGAGAACATGGGTAACCTACGCCAGGGTATGATTTTCCCTAGCCTAAGCTCTGTCACTTTTCTTTTTCACTGAGCCAGCACTGTGAGGTGGTTCATTTTTGACTTGGGTGCCACATACCTGACCTGCGTACGTATGTGTTTTAACTGATGTACACAGCACACATAAGGGTCTGGTTCGCAGCTCTTCTTTCACAGTGGAAAGTGTGGCGGGGTAGGTAGAATTTCCCTCTGCTAGGTCAAGCCCGACCCCCCCCCCCCCTCTTCATTACAAGGATCGCTTTTTTCCCCGTCAGAGTGTAGAAAGAATCTTGAAAGAAAAAAAAGGAAGACATTTGGAAAATGAAGCAGAGGGTCAGCCGTGTTAAAGGAATGCAAGCCGCAGTGTCGTGTTTTACAGAGCTTATTCAGGTCGACTAAGATCATCTGGGCAGAAGGTCACATCTAACATACCTGTGCACTGGTGTGTCTATTAATTCACGAGCCTGACATTGAAACCAGGCTCTTCTTAACATCTCCCTCCTGGTCCCTCTCCCTCTGTCTCTCGTTCTGCTTCTTACATTCTTCCATGTTCTATCGCTCTCGATACCTCTTCCATAGGCTACTCTCGTTAACATCATCTCATTGGTCAGTTCCTCTCTCTTCCTGAACCCTTTGCATCCCGCGTCCCCACAGTTAGATCCTTCGGTCCCTCGTTATTCACTCTCTGGGCCCTCCTCTCCTCTATTCCCCTCTTCTCTCATCAACGTGGTCTGTGCTATAATTTCGTATGTAAATATATAAATATATATGACACGGCTGCAGGCATGACAGTGGCATTGTATTCTAGAGGAGTGTGTGAAGTAGTCAATTATTATTTTTATTGTTCTTTTTTTCATATTTTTTCTTTCATTCTTTCAACCGGGGGAAGCCAAGTGGGGTTGGCCATTTCTTTTAAATATATTTCTTATGGCATCCATTACATTATTTATTATACCCATAATGTGTAAGCTGCAACCTCCTCTAAAATTCCTGAGTGTTATTCTGTCAGCACAGTACACTGGGTTGATTTTCCTTTTTTTTCACCCCCTTATCCTCAGATTTATTTTCCTGATTTTCTCTTTTGCCCTTACCTCTTGATGTTTAACTGTACATCACATTACATTGGGGAGGGTACCGGTATCTCAGAAACCTACCTTGCCTTGATATTCAGGGTAATTCGATGAATGATACATCTTGCCATATACATACATGATATTTCACAGTAATTGGCCAGATGGTGGCGCTGTGATGATTGTATGAAAATGCAAACATTGCGAAGTCACTGTCTATATGAGTTTTGGTAAACAAAATATACTTCACGACTCACAAGGATCTCATTGTCCTTGAGAAGACATGTAGTCTGCCTTGATGGATTATTCAGCAATTTTTTGGGGAAAACACTGAAATCAGAACAGCTCTGGAAGTGAATAACCAATCTACACAAAACCAAAATGCACATCTGGGTGGTCTTTTACTAAAAATGATAATAATTCATGATAGTTACACAGTTTGGAACAGATGTTGCAAAAACATACATATTTAACTCTTACTGGCAGTAGAATATCAACATGTTTATTCCTGGGGATCTGTTTTAGAGCAAAGACATTGGCACACGTTTATGGATGTGTGGCTTGTCTGTATGAACTTGATGGAAAGATGGACCATTCTTAAGTACCAACTTGTTTAGTGTCACCAGTTTCACAGTTTCACACACACAAACTCACACACGTACGCATGCACAGTCGCACACAGACACTCTCACACACAGACACACACGCGCGCGCGCACGCACGCACGCACGCACGCACGCACGCACGCACGCACACACACACACACACACACACACACACACACACACACACACACACACACACACACACACACACACACACACACACACACAAACACACACACACACACACGGTCTAGCCCTTCATGTCTGTCTCTTCACCGTCATCTATCTCTTGGTCCATCTCCTCTCCTTTCCATTTCTCGCTCTCTCTGTTCTATTCTATATTGTTTCTAACAGCCTATACTATGCAATATTCTTTTAAATGTATCGGTTATCTCTGACAGCATATTATGTGCTGTATTCAGTCAGTTGTATCTACTGTCTCTAACAGTGTATAATGTGCTGTATTCAGTCAGTTGTATCTACTGTCTCT
>JACXGM010003730.1:0-40602 GCA_016801145.1 Umbra pygmaea
CAATAGGCTGAGGCAGATGACAATGCAATAGGCTGAGGCAGATGACAATGCAATAGGCTGAGGCAGATGACAATGCAATAGGCTGAGGCAGATGACAATGCAATAGGCTGAGGCAGATGACAATGCAATAGGCTGAGGCAGATGACAATGCAATAGGCTGAGGCAGATGACAATGCAATAGGCTGAGGCAGATGACAATGCAATAGGCTAAGGCAGATGACAATGCAATAGGCTGGAATGATGACAATGCAATAGGCTGGAATGATGACAATGCTATCAGCCATACTGCTCGTTCTGTGTTTGATTTCCTGCAAGACAGGAATGTCAGTGTTCTGTCATAGCCAGTGAAGACCCAGGATCTCAAACCCATTGAGCATATCTAAGACCTGTTGGATTGGAGGGTGAGGGCCAGGGCAATTCCCCCCAGAAATGTCTGGGAACTTGTAGGTGCCTTGGTGGAAGAGTGGGGTAACATCTCACAGCAATAAACTTGCAAATCTGGTGCATCCATGAGGAGATCCACTGCAGTACTCAATGCAGCTGGTGGCAACAACAGATACTGACTGTTACTTTTGATTTTGACCCCCCCTTTGTTCAGGGACACATTATTCCATTTCTGTTGGTCATGTCTGTGGAACTTGGGTCAGTTTATGTATTAGATGTTGAGTCTTTTTACGTTCATACATATATTTACATGTTAAGTGTGCTGAAAATGACAGCAGTTGAAAGTGAGAGGACATTTCTTTTTTTACAATCTGCTTCAACAATTAAAGGTATCTGAATGTGTTGGACATGTTACACTGCTCGAGAATGTGTCAACAAATAATAGAATGCTAGATGTGATGATGTTAGCAGATACTTAACACAATTATCCAGGCATTGAAAGATCTGTCCTCTTGCGTCTTGAATCGGAGTTGAACAACTACAGTTTTTTTAAACTAAAAAATCTGTCTGCTCATGGTTGGTTTAATACATAGAAGTTAAACACTTTTAATTTAGTTTCATAAACCACTAGCTTGTGTTGATATGTTTTCTCTTGTCAAATCCATTATGGTTTGGAGGCATTAATAGTAACAGTGTATGAAATGTGCTGTAACTCTAATAGGATGCTTGTCAATGTTTTGGAGTACACTGTAAACCCCAATGACACAAAATGTTATTGTTAAGTCCACACAAATGTTTATGACTGTCAAAACAACATAAAAACTTTATGTTCACTTAACACAAACATTCACCCCTTGTGAAGTTGACATAATTTTTTTACGTTAAGTCAACAATTTTTGAGTTTTGAGTTTATTCTACTAAAATATATATAGTAAACATTGCTTAATTAGTTCAAGGCCAATGAACAACACATATACTGAGCACTTAGCATATATTTTGATAGTTAATTAAACTACTTAGTAACTGGTAGTTAAAATGTATACTCAATGTTTTTATGTTCATTTGACAAGCAGTCATAATTTTCATGTGATATTTCCCAGCATGCTCTGTTGTATGTTGAAATGCTGGAATCGTTTAATTATTTTAGTGTTTTGTATGGATATTAAATAATTAATTCTACCCTTGCTAAACTAATATCAAATGCATACATTCTTTCAAATAATCCGATAATTTAATGAAAAATGATTTTGCACCCGCAACTGTCATGACTGTTCAATATACCTAAGGAATACCATCTTGCTGACATAACTGAAACTGGATTCCAAAAGGGAATTCCCTTTACCTTTACAGGAAAGATGCTTTGCCTGTAGGGTTAAACCATTATGGGTTGAACCATTTGGTTTGAACCAGAGGTAACACAAGGCTATGTATACTGGGAAATTTTACTGTAGGTGTGGCTTAATGTACTCAATAATTTTATGTTACTACAACGTAGTCTTGACTAAATGAATTTAAGTTCATATAACAAGATTACAACAAATCATTTCAAACTAATTAGATTTTGTTAGAACAATGTAATTTTTTTGAGTGTATATGACATATAATTGAATGCTCAGAAAACATAAATCAGTTATGTTGTATGATTAAAAAAGTTAAGTTCATCAGACATAAATTCACAGTCAAACAAGGGTCATGTGACACATTTATTTTGTGTCTAGTGTACTCAATATTTTCATGTTACCATAGTTTACTAAACTAAAAGTCTTGAGTGCAAGCCGTTTCCACAAAGATTTAGGTTGACTGAACGAATTCGGATTTACAGTGAACATAGTAGTGTAGGAGGGACAGTTTATGACAATCCTCCCTCTCGTCTAAAGATCAAATATCAATGTTCCAGGGCAGTGAAAGGGACACTGCCCTGTGTAGGGTTCCGTCATTCAGATTGTATGTTAAGCAGGTCTTCTGACTTTCTGTGGTCACTAAAGCATCATCATCCCACATTAGAATATTGAGTGCTTCCAACTTTGTGGCAACAGTTTAGAGAATGCCCTTTTTACTCCCTTATTAATTTTGAAAACTTGAAAATATCTATGGTTTGGACAGACATCAAAGATACACTTTCACACATTGCCCTTTAGGTGGCAGCAATTCCTTAAAAAAATGTGCCCTTGTACTTGTATTGTACCATGGAATGGTCTGAATCATGAAATGACCATGGTGTCTCACCCTTTTAATGTTCATGGTGTAATTACATTTTTACTTGTATATCTGAGTCATGGAAATATGCCACGGTTTTAGCTTCACTATGTAGAAAGGTTTCTTTCCGACAAGTTACGTGCAATCAGAATCCCTTATAAAAATGTAGAAGCTCAGTATTGAGAAGTCAGGATAAAAATAGATTTTCCAAAATCTTTAGTAGTTATCTCTGGAAGGACAAGGATATTTGCACATGCAATTGAGTTCTCTGCAATTTTACATTGTTCTCATTTTGTCTTTGTTTTATTTTTGCCTTATGTCTAACCCTCCGCTCAGTAATCAATAGTCTTCAAGGCCACACTTATTTTAATTGTACTAATGTTTCAGAATTAATTCCTACAAAAGATAAAAGCAGATGAATTTGTTGTCACAATTCAAGTAAATAGTCTACATGTAATAATGTCTATACATCCTGTTATTGTTGTTATGTAAGGGAAGGGTGCAGATCAGACTATTGGATATGCATTTAAATATTTTAATATGTGTTTTGGATTTGAATATTTAAGAGGACCAGTACTTTCATAATAAAAGCTGTACTGTTTGAACACAAATTGCTGTCATATACAACACTTTTTTCCAACACAATTTTTCCAACACATTTCATGCAAGTCCGCTCATTTCATGCAAGTCCGCTCATTTCATGCAAGTCCGCTCATTTCATGCAAGTCCGCTCATTTCTCAATCGTCACATTTTTTGGTGGCTGTTTTAAAGGCTATTTTCCTAGAATGTCATGCTATGGTTAATCCCATGTTAATATGATATTTTAGTGTGAATAACAAAATAAAACCGGGACACTAGACGTCAGTGCAGGGCTGGCACTTCGGTAATCTGTTATGATTAGTAACACTTCTACTACTACTAAGTTAGATTAATTTCATATTCAAAATTAATGTTAAATTGGCAACCTGCTTATGTACAACCACATTTATACGGGTGGATTCTGCTACATTTAAATTGTAATAATTTTATAATTGCAAAGATTCTTATCCAGAGTGAATTACAGTAAGTAAAGAGGCATATCCTGCTTAGGGTAAAGTGCCTTGCTCAAGAGCACAACCATTTGGTCCTCTCGGGAGTCGAACTGGCAACCTTCTAATTACAAGTCTGACTCCCTAATCCATGAGGCTTCTGACGTTACTCCTACTAAATAGTGAGGTAAATCTCTGAGTAATAAAATAATTAATAGCTCAGGGTTTGGACGCCCTCTACTGGCTGGAGCTGGCCCTGCCTCTGTCATATGAACATCTCCCTCAAAGCCAAGAAAGTGAAAATAATCAAAGGACTGGCTAACTGGCCCCTCCTTGGCCCCTTCCAGTGAATTTGCAAAGATTCAGCCTGAAGTGGATTCCCTAGTTACTAGTAATTTATGCAATTTTACATAAGTTTGAATGTGCATGACGTGTGATTTAAAATTCTCCTGTCATAGGCAAAAAGCTTTTGCCCGGTGGCTTTTTGCTGAAAATAATTAAAGGAACACACAAGGCACACATTGGGGCTTGATAAGCAAAACATATTAAAGATCAAAAGCTTTCTATAAATTGTGTTAGTCATTGAGAGCAAAATGATGTAACAATGTTAAATGGAAACCAAAATCGCCAACCGATTGAGGGCTAGATTAAAAAATCTAAGAGATCTAAATCTAAGTAAACAATTGAAATCACAGGCTGTTCCAACTTGCGTGTATTTCATCACAGCAACTCATAATCCGACTCAGTGGTGTGTATGGCCTAAACGTGCCTGTATGCACTCCCGACGTCTCGGCATGCTCCTGATGAGACGGTGGATGGTGTCCTGGGGGATCAGTGGGCTCCTGGACTGTCTGTGGTGCTACTTGGCAGCATCGGATACATAATGTTCCAGAGGTTCTCAATTTAATTCAGGTCTGGGGAACGTGAGGGCCAGTCAATGGCATCAATGCATTCATCATCCAGGAACTGCCTAGATAATCTGGCCACATGAGGCCAGGCATTGTCCTGCACCAGGAGGAACCCAGGGCCCACTGCACCAACATAAGGTCTGATGATGTGTCTGAGGATTTCAACCCGGTACCTAACAGCTAAAAGGGTATCTTTGGCTTTTGGCTAGCACGTGGAAGTCTGTGCAACCCTCCAAGGATATGCCTCCCCAGACCATCACTGACCCACCACCAAACCGGTCATGCTGGATGATGTTGCAGGAAGCATAGCGTTCACCACAGTGTCTCCAGACTCTGTCATCTGTCACATGTGCTCAGTGTAAACCTGCTCTCATCTGTGAAAAGAACGGGGCGCCAATGGTGGACCTGACAATTCTGGTGTTCTCTGCTGAATGTTAATCAAGCTGCATGGTGTTGGGTTGTGAGCACAGGTCCCACTAGAGGATGTCGGGCCCTCATGCCACCCTCATGGTGTCTGTTTCTGACAGTTTGTTTAGAAACTTGCACACCAGTAGCCCACTGGATGTCATTTTGTAGGGCTCTGGCAGTGCTCCTCCTGTTTTTCCTCGCACAAGGGAGCAGATACCGGTCCTGCTGCTTGGTTGATGCCCTTCTACGGCCCTGTCCAGGTTTCCTCGGGTAACAGCCTCCTGGTATCTCCTTCATGCTCTTGAAACTGTACTGGGAGACACAGCCAATCTTCTTGGGATGGCACGTATGGATGTGCCATCCTGTAGGAGCTGGACTACCTGTATGGGCTGCAGGTACCGCCTCATGCTACCAGTAGTGACAAGGACACTAACAAAATGCAAAACTGAAGAAGAATCAGTCATGAAGGATAAGGACAGAGCAATTGTCTGTGGCCACCACCTGCAAAACCATTCCCTTTTTGTGGGTTGTCTTGCTGTTGCCTCTCCAGTGCACATGTTGTCACTTTCATGTTCACCAACACAGATCAAATTTATTCAGAATAGTTTATCCTTCATAACTGGAAAGATTGATATTGCTGATGTTTCATTAACTTGATGTTATACTGTGTTTTCCCTTAATTTTTGGAGCAGTGTGTATAATAATATATATAAACCCCAGCGACAAAAAATCGTGATTGCAGCACTTCGCAATAATCCACCATGTACTGAAAGTGTCCGTTTTATAGAAAAACTGATGCACATTTATTACATTACCTACGGTACACCCGGAAGCTTCGACCTCAAGCCTTTTGTGAATAATTGGCAAACCAGCGTGATCCCTAATGTTTCGGTTTATATGTGTGAATATATTGCAAATTCTTGAAAATTATTAACGACGATGGAGTAGACTGTGAAGCATCCTCTCCTTTTGTTACAGCATCCCACGTGTTGCGGTAGAGACAGGCACATTGGAGGCTGCAGACTCGTCATTTACATTGACAGATAACGTTAGTGTGCAGGCGTGCAAGTTTCAGTCTGTACAGTGCCATATCTTTGTTTCCCCAGCGCTCTCGTTTAAAATGAGCGAATATTTTTCCCTTTCAGATTGTGATGTCATTGGTTTTGATCTGGACCACACTCTCTGTCGGTACCATTTGAAGGAGACTTCCAGGGTGAGTTGATTTGTAGCTCAAAAGCTACAGAAGAACGCTGTTGTGATTTCCCTCAATTCGATTCAGTAACGTTGTAAACTGGTACCAACTAGCCGAATGATGGCAACCCACATCGTCCATCCTTGCAGCTTGGTCAAGTCAGTAATTCATGGCTCGCTACATTTTATCAATAGATATAATAATGCAGTGTATGGAACGAATATAATATAAATGAATACCTCATGCATAATCCCTTAAACGTTGCTGTCGGGATGCACACGTCGAAACCTTCCAACGAAATTGTTGTAATGCAGGGGGGATGCTCCGCTTTGCAACGTCTAGCTAATGTTATTACATTGTACTACGTTGCTATAGTGTATATGCATGACATATTATCAAAATGCATGACACAATAATGATCAACCAGGCCCTTGATGTGACTGTGTGAGTCATAGCGTGCATGTCAGACAACTGAATGGCAGCGAGGAAACCCAATGGCATCGTCTGTGTCAGAAACATCATTGACATTGAAGCCAATAGGTTGTACAGTGCAGGCGAGCTGCATCATGGCACCTAGCTGTCTCTCAAAACAGTGAAGTATTTCTTGTGCGGTACAGTAATGATTGTTGTGTCACCACTAGTATAATACAAGTGACTGTGTATTAATGTGCTTCTTTACAGCTGATCTATGATAGCTTTACCAGGTATCTGGTGGAGCACAAAGACTATGACAAGGACCTTCTAACTCTAACCCCTGCTACCTGGGATTTCTGGTGAGTCACAAAGTGCAGGAGCAAAATAATTGGAGAAAATCCCTTTGTCCTTTCTCGGCAGTAATCGGTTGTTACCGAAGTGTTCCCTTAGCCTACCTGCTGTACATCCATCATTCTACCACCTAATTTTCAGATTGAATAAAGGGGATATTTTTCAGTGAAATAGGTGCATAGCATGGTGTCCTACTAAAAGACGCGTTCAGATTAGTATGGTAGTGTCATTTTTTAGCATCAGGCAGGGGTCCGCATGAGGTTGCCTGTTGGGTCAACATTGGCCTGCAAGCAGTTTTCTTTGGGCCCACCACAGTGAAAACGTTTCATTTTTGAAGTGTCAAAAAACTTGTGACAAAAAAGTTGCCAGACATTCAGCTAGGTGACTTACATTCAGGATACCTGTTTCCAGGAGCGTCGGACTAGGGGTAAAACAAATACTGATTACCAAGCCCATCAGGACTGCCTATGCATAGGGCCCAGGATCTTGTGTTACGCCCCCGCCTGTTCCCAATTATTCCCACAAATAAAATAAGACAAGTGATCAGGTGTCAGTGTAATCAAGGTATGAAATCAATAGTTGTCTAATACATTTTCCTTTTGGGGGTTAGTTGCAGAATGTGTGCTTTGTAAAAATGACTGTTTTGAATTATTATAATCATGCTCCAGCCTCCAACCATTTATTAAGACAATAACTGGCCCATGGCTGAATCTTGTTTCCTAACACTGGTGTAGGATATTGATCAACACACCTTTTGGTAACACTTTATAATAAGGTTACACCAGTACAGGGTTTATAAAGATATTAACAAAACCCCATTTTCCTATTAACTGTTACACATTGTTTATAACTGATGTATGAATAATTAAATTATCCAGAATCAAGTATGTATAATTCCATTTATAAGCCATTATATATTATTATAAAATGTTACCCACCTTTGCCAATGACTACTACAAAATGTGTATTTTTTATGTCCAGTTTCAAAGGCCTAGTTGTAGACCTTGAGGATGGAAACTTGGTTAAGTTGGCTGAAGATGGAACTGTATTACGGTAGGATTCCTTTAAAAGAGAGAGTTAAATGCGTGCTCTGATATTCTGTTCCTTTTCATTTAAAGGAAATAATTCCTGATTTCAAATGTTTTCTAAGCTAAGGGTAAAAAATGTGTACATGCCTTTTTGTTACTACTCTTTTTGTTGCACTCTAAATTCATAACAGTATTTACAAATGTATTTTTCTTTTTATCAGCGCAACCCATGGGACGAATAACCTCAGTACAGAAGAGATCATTAAACATTACAGTCCAGAAAGGGAATGGAAG
Source organism: Umbra pygmaea (assembly GCA_016801145.1). Lineage (NCBI taxonomy): Eukaryota > Metazoa > Chordata > Actinopteri > Esociformes > Umbridae > Umbra > Umbra pygmaea. Next base: position 8,205 of record JACXGM010003730.1, read on the forward strand.
TATTTTAATAGCCTCAATACCTCATTTACGAGATCTAGTAAGTATTTAATCTGGAATCTGTCACCCATCCAAATATCGTGACAGCTGTTTTTGTCTACTGTCTGCAATGCAGGTACATGTTCATATTAATGTAATCTTTTGAACCTACATCTCTCTTCATACCTGCAAAGACTGATGACTGATTTGATTGTTTGTTACAATATGTTTTTTTTGTTCTCCACAGCAAAGTACTATTTTTATGACAACTATTTTGACTTACCTGGGGCTCTACTATGCGCAAGGGTTGTCGATATGTTGCGCAAGGTAACAGCTACTTTAAGATAATGCATGATAATGAATAGGTGGTTAATGTTATAGAAACATACAAAATTCAAGATTATTTTCTTTTTGTGAACAGCGTGGCAATGAAGTGAATTCAGACTTTTGGAAAGACATAGTCGCTGCCATCGATCACAATTACAACACATCTGCATTCAAAGGTAGGTTAATAGCTTGTTCGATTGTCGGTCATTATGTTGTTAAATCAGTGCACATCAGCAGAATCACTTTAATTTAATTGGACACATCAGGGAGCTGAAGTTTGACAAAATCAAATACAAGTTTCAGTTTAGAATGCTAGACTGTCACAGAAAGCAAGACAAAAGCAGAGTTTTCGGGAACTTAGACTTTATTCTTTACTCTGGTCAGTAAGTTGAACATACTGTAGCATAATGCATCCTCAGGCATGTTGCTGTTGACACAATACATATCTAAATGATGTTTTCTCATGCTGTGGGTTGCAACTGCACACTTGATTTGTTGCTGCGAACTGAGTTACAGCATTGCTAAAAAAACAAGCATGATTTCCTTTGCATGTATATTACAAGACATTTATTTAACACTTTGAAAACAAAAAAATCTGCTGTAAATGTTACAGGCAGCAAATAAGCACCATTTTTGTTGCATGTTTTGTATTCCTTGATCATTGATTTACTTATGCAAATCCTGAGAAAAGGGACTTTTAAAACAATGTATTTTCTTATATTGTTTTTACATTAACTGAATGCCCTGCTTAGTAGAATACTTCAGAGAATTGCTGATCTTCCTTCTTCAGCCTTATTAAATACAAATTAACTTGTAGAATTACGTAAAATGTTTATTTTCAAATTTCAACCTAATCTCAACCGACGGTGTGTAAAGTGAACTACTTCTTAAGGTTTCAAGGTTTTATTAGTGTCTCTATCACGTTGAGGCAATCAGGAACCCAGAGAAGATGCAGTGAACGTTGTCGGCGGCGAAGATGCCATTGGACTCCTCATCAGGTACCTGAATGTAGACTTGGTCGTGGGTATTCAGCATGAGAACAGTGCTGCCAGACATCTGATCCAAGAAGCCCTTGTTGTACTCATCGTACGAGAAAACGATCGGCTCGCCGTTCTTGTAGAGCGCCACCAATGCGTTAGCACCATTCACATGCATGTGGTAGGAGAAGTAATAGAGACCTGCGACCTGGCAGTTGAAGACGCCAGTTTGAGGGTCATAGTGCTGCTCGCCGTTGTAAACGATCTGGTTGAACTGAATGGGTGTTCCGGCCGGAGGATAAGCGGTAGTCAGGACAGCGCTGAAGGCAGACATGGGGGCCTTTACCATCTCGTGGTGAGGCATCACGATCTCCTGGCTCTTAACCGGCACACTCTTCTCGTAATGATAGATCACCTCGCCTGGGGGACCTGGGGGGCCGGCAGGTCCCATAGGACCTGGGTTACCATCGTGACCTCTGGAACCAGGAGCTCCAGGTGGGCCCTGGGGGCCAGAAATGCCCTTCGCCGTTTGGCCGGCTGGGCCGGGTGGGCCAGGAAGACCTGGGTGACCTTTAAGACCTGGTTGACCAGCTGGACCGACAGGCCCCACTGGCCCTCTTGACCCTGGGAGGCCATTCTCGCCTGGTTTCCCTGGTCCTCCAGGTGTGCCTGTGTGACCCTTTGCTCCTGGCAGCCCGTTGGACCCTGGCTGACCTGGAGCACCAGTATGGCCCTGAGATCCCTTTTCGCCCTGTGGCCCCGGAGCGCCTGTGGCCCCTGCAGGACCTTCTGCTCCTGGGATACCTGACTTCCCTGTGTAACCCTGATGTCCCATATCTCCCTTGGTTCCCTTTGCCCCTGGAGGTCCCATCGCACCAGCTTCGCCTTTAGGTCCAAATCCACCTGGCTCGCCCTGGAGACCTCTAGCACCCTGGGGACCACCTGGGCCCATAGGTCCAGTAGCACCTGTTGCCCCTGTATAACCTGTTGGCCCTGGCTCTCCTTTCTGACCGGTGGTTCCTGAGGTACCTGGTGATCCTCTTTCTCCCTGTTGGCCAGGTATACCTGGTTTACCAACTCCTGGAAGACCAGGTGCACCTGGTTGTCCAGCAGGTCCCTGATGACCTTTAGGTCCAGGGTTTCCAGGCATACCTGGAGTGCCATTTTCACCTGACTTTCCTGGTGCGCCAACCCCAGGGTTTCCAGTGTGGCCCTTCAGCCCTGGCAACCCCATGGGTCCTGGTGCACCATCCCTACCTGGGGCACCTGACTTTCCAGGCTCGCCAGGGTATCCAGGGGCACCAGACTTACCAACTCCGGGTTGACCAGGCCTTCCAGGTTGACCGGCTGGGCCGACTGGGCCGACTGGCCCTGCTGCCCCAGTGATAGAATGCCCCTTCTCTCCCTTTGGTCCTTGTGCGCCAGGGATACCTGGGTGTCCTTTAAGTCCGGGCTCACCCCTTGGCCCCATGGCTCCAGGCAGACCGTGTGGGCCAGGCTTGCCAGCAGAAGAGAGTCCAGCGGGTCCTGGGCTTCCAGGGGAACCTGGGGATCCTCTTGGACCCATGGCCCCAGGTGCGCCAGTATGCCCCTTTTCACCAGGCATGCCGTTAGAACCTGGTTTCCCTGGAGCACCTGGAGTGCCAGGCTTGCCAGCTGCGGAGTAGCCAGCAGGTCCGGGAGGCCCAGGTGGGCCTTGAGGTCCAGGGTGTCCCATGCCACTCTTCCCGGGAGGTCCAGGGGGGCCCATAGGTCCTGGCTCACCAGGGGGTCCTTGTTCACCTGGGCTCCCCTCAACAGCTGAGAAAATAAATCAGTGATTAATCAATAAGCAGAAAACAGAAATACTGGTTTAAAAATCTCCCTTTTGGGTCTGGATGTGTAATATGTTTATATAACTAGGATAACTATAGCACCTCAGGTAGCCATGCAATTCCAAATTAGAAAAAACTTGGTTTTGATGTCATCGGGAACAGATCTGCTCAAACATTACATAGCACCATTTTTGGGGACACTATTTGCATAAATGCTCTATGTGCTGGGGGCTTTGGACCTCTGAATTCAGCTGCAGCTGCTGACACTGGGCAGGTGCTTTTTATTAGCAAAAAAGGACATTGTTTTGAGTAAACGTTACTTCAATAGCTAGCTAGCTTATTAATGGAATAATGCATCTAGTGTTGCAGTGGCTCATTACACATCATAAAGTGCCTGGCTCAGCCTTAGACATGTATTATAATAGAAAATGTTGTGCATTGTCAGATGATTGAAATAATGCTGTGAAATTGTGCGAATAGTTTTTCTCCCCTCCGAAATTTGGTATGTCCAAATCACGATGTTTCCAGCAATTCTTCAAATCCGATGTTTCCAGCAATGAGTCCAAATCCTCATTGCAGCAATTTTTGAGAGCGTCAACAATCTATTCAGACCCAATAAATTGAAAGAGTTCAGAAGTGTTGTTGTCACAAGGTAACAATTTTTTATTGGAAAACGGTGCCGAAACAAGCAGTCTAGTAAAATGTATTTACACACCGTGTCTAGTAAAATGTGTAACGTACACCGTGAGCCATCATCAGCCATAACATTAGGACAATTGTTTTTTAACATTTTAGTCATTTAGCGGACAATCTTATCCAGAGCAACTTACACTAGGCACAGGGATATTCCCTCGGAGCAATTTAGGGTTACCGTAAATGCCTTGCCCAAGGACACAATGACTTTGGCACAATCAGGAATCGAACCAGCAACCTTTCAACTACAAGTCTGACTCCCTAACCAGTGAACCATCTGACACCACCTGCCTAATATTGTGTAGGTCCCCCTTTTGCCACCAGAACCGCAGACCCAAACTGCGATGCACTGTGTGTTCTGACACCTTTCTATCAGAACTAGCATTCACTTTTTCAGCCAAATGTATAAGCAGTGTCAGGCCTGGTTGGTCCCTGGAGGAAATACCAATGCTGCTATAACTGGTGTTGGAGGTCCAGTAGTTCTCTGTCTTAAAGATCAAATCTCAATGCCCCAGGACAGTGCAACGGACATCTGCCCTGTACAGTCTGTCAGATGTTATGTGAGTTGGGACATTAAACGGGTGTTTTGACTCAATGTGGTCACTAAATATCCCATTGCAAGTATTATATGGGTGTTAACCCTGCTGTCCTGAACACATTTCCAATCTGGCCCTCATACCAACATGGCAACCTAATCATCAGTGTTGGGCAAAGTTACTTTAAGGATTACTTTTTAGTTACTTGATGAGTTCACAAGTTTTGGGAAGTCCCTAGTTGAGACAAAATTATCAGATAAGTTGAGTTCATATCTTACTGGTGACCATGATTGATATTTTCTTTACTCTTTCTATTTGTTTTATAGGTCACTGTTAAGATATGAACTCCATTTACCTGATAATTTTGTCTTAATTAGGCACTTCCCAAAACTTGTGAACTCATCAAGTAACTGTAAAAATATCCTAAAAGTAACTTTGCCCAACACTGCTAATCATACACTGCTTTCATTCCATATCCTCCACCAGTAACTTCCCCATGTTGTTGCAGCAAATGAGAATATGTTGTAGTCAAATTGCCTGGTGAAATTAACATCTCACACTACTGTGAATTTTCAAGTTCTGAGTCTTTTACTTTCAGCTTGGTCCACCAACTACCTTCAAACATCTAATAATATACATTTTATTTCACTGCAATATAGATGGTAAAATGATTACGTAAACTACAATTGCTTGCGCTTCGAAATTTAGCAAAGAGCTGACAGTTTTGCAGCCAGGAAATGGAAAAGCAATTTCCAAATGTTGGACATTTGCCTCGATCTACCAGTGTATGTTGGGTTTGACAACACATTTAGTTGTCAAAAAGGCCGCATTTTTTTCAATTGGATTTGATCAAATAAACACATTCTAGAATAGTGAAACGCAATCCTTCCAATATTTCTACAGATATATTATGTACATGTTTTGAAATAGCAATTCTCCTACAACTGTGATGAAATGTCTTCAAATAAGGGGACCTTGCAAAGGTTCTCGACTGGTTTACACTGTCATTTCAGTTAGAATGTCTTTAAACTGCCCAAATGCCTTGGTTTGACCAATTCATATTAATTTCATGCACTGTCATGATGCCACTGAACACAGGAAATCTTTTTTGAGCAAAGGAATTAGCAATTTTAGCAATCTTTTCATATTGTACAACTGAAAAAAAAAATTCTAAAATGAATGTTTCATGAACATTGTAGTTGAATGATATGTGAATGGTTTTGTTAGCACAGGAACCTAAAAATGTGTAACTCGAACAAGGTGAGGATATAGCCCGGTTGCCTTGCCCTTAAGCAAGGCACTTATTGCTAATTGCTCCAAATTTTATATTCACAGTTCAGTTGACATCATAGTTTCAAATTCTACTTAATGTCAAATGTTTTCTTGATATTTGTGTAACCTCCAATTGGGTATCCACTATGAAACACCACAATGTGCTTTAAACAACAAAGAGCATGTAGGGTTTGAAAGGTTGTGGGTACAGACTGCCTTTCCGGTGGCCATCCTATCAGAGATTGTTCACAAAGACACTGGGGTCAGTTTAGTGCAGAGGTATTTAACTCTGGATCTCGAAGCCAGATCCACTCCACTTTTTCATTGCAACCCTCTAATCTGAGACTTATTTAGACCTGGGACACCAGGTGAGTCCAATTAATGTTGAGGTAGAACAGAAAACCAGCAGGCTCCGGACCCCATAGGGTTAGAGCTGAAGACCCCTGGTAGTGTAACCTTCATTATACTGAGACTACATTAGAATATTGTAGTCTTGTAATTTAATTTGCCTACACCATGTTGAAGCCTTTAATTTGAAGTTGTCTGTAGTTCTTGGTATATATATTGTTCGTGGTCCTTTCATTCTTCACTAGAGAGTAGGTTAAATGTAATTTTATCCCATTGTTTTTAAAAAGTTTGCAAAAAAGACTCAACAATTTCCATAAGCTACAATATGTTGTTTTTTGCATATTCTTTGAAAATGGTCTACTATGCCCATATAACTAATTTATTTAAGGTGGATAGTGGTAAATGCCTTATACTGTACCTAGCCTTATTCTGAAATAATGGTTGGCTTCTGTTTTATTTACTTCCTGTAACAGTGACCTTTGAACCTGCATATCTTTTTGGTTATATAACTTTCAAAACAACATTGATTAAACGATAAAGAGATTGATTTAGTTTAACAGCAAGGCTGTTCCTTAGGTGTGATGAATTATTGCTCTGGTGTAAATCTGTGGATGTGATTTCACATTGTAAAGAAACCATCAAAAAGTGTTTTGCCTTATTCTCTTTTTGGAAAAGCACTTTGCGAACAAAACAGTGAGAATGGGCTGTAATTTGAAAGCCACTGAAGACTAGGTTTAAAACCCCAGATGAGTAGAATGTGCCAAAACTGGACTTTTTGGCAGCCACATCCAGCCCCAAGAACTGGGAAGTGATAATACTGACATCTCTCAGCACTGTGGCAAAGCTGGCTGTTGAACCAGGACATGTATGGTCTGCCTGGTTTAGGCCCAGATCCATTGTTAGCTTTATATTTTCATGTAGGCCAAACCTTGGCTCCTGCATTTGAAAACAGGATATCCTAAGAAGGTATATAGCTTAAAAAATAAACTTAACATTTATATATAACTTTTTGTCTAAGATTTTATATAAGCGTTTGTTTTTAGAAGGTGTCTTGGTCAGTTTAAGCTATACAAAGTGGTTTGTTTGGGTGTGGCTGGTGCAACGTGGAAACATCTGTTTTGAAGATTAAACATAATCACTGTGGATACGTTTCCTATTTCAGAGGGCACTGTCTACGAACAAAAATAAAGCTGAATAAAAAAATAAATCTTAAACAAAACTACTAAATGCCAGAGTGTGGTTGAGTAGCAACACTTGACTCTGGAATATATTCTTGACAGAATGGTGTCCCCTCTACCATTTTGTCAAGCCCCACTGTCTTACCCTCTCTACTTTCCTCGCTGTCTTCTGAGCTTTTTCCTGAAGAGAGATTAGTATGATATTTAGCGGTATCATATTTACCAGTATATTTCAATATTTATCAGAAGTTGAGAAGATGGAATCAGTGTTTTGTTACAGAGCATCATTTCACTTGTGGGCTTGCGCTCTTTTTAGCGGGCATTTAGAAGTGATAATTACCTATGGCTTTCATTTAACTTCTGTGGTCTGACTGTGAGCACTGTTGCAGCCAGGAGAGTAGTTTTTATCCTAACTACTGTAATTATAGGTTTAGTATATACGTTTTGTGGATGAATGAGCGTGTCCCGTCTTGGAAGCTAAGGAAGAACGAATGGCCCCACGATTTCCTATTGCCACCACAATTATCGTCTTATGAAATCCCTCAAAAACTTTGACAGCCCGAAGGATGCATCATTATAGTTACCTTGCTGTGGATGATGTGCTGTCAAATCAGATTCATAAGATTTGATACTGTACATTTGTCAGTATTTTGACACACTGGTATTGTTAACTTCAACAGTATAAAAATTGGGATATTTAAAGATTTGCTGGAGCATTATGGAGCAAAATAGCTTGGTTCAGGTTGGTTTATTGGGAACATTTTTATTTTTATATATCTTAGAAAACCATGATAATTTGTCCATATCCTAGGTACTTGGAAATATTCTGTGCTTAATTTCCAGTTGGACATCTGGGGTCTAAATTGTATACATTATTATCTTCTTTCAGGCAGTGACTGTTACTATGAAGAAAAAAGTGTTGATGAAAATCTACTTAAGACAAATCTCATACACCTTACGAAAGTAAACCTTCCACCTTCCACCAAGAGTAGGTGCTGCAAAAATGATCTACAGAGTTTTTGAACATCCTGACAAACTTGAAGATGTTCAGACTTACTTTGGTATTGAGTCTTGGTGGGATAAGATTGCTTCTTTACATGGTAACTCTGTGGTGTTGCTGCAGCCAAGGCCACCAGGAGAAGGAGAACGCTTGTCACCCTGAGGTCCATCTTAGGAAGCTAAACCTGCAGGAGAGAAATATACAACCTCTAAATCATTTCACACATCCCATTGGTTTGAGGAAATATCGGTGGTCTTCAAAAAACACTTCAGTAATGAGACATGCATTTGAGTGGCTATGCTGCTGTATTATAAGGCCTTCCCAACTAACAGAAAACACACATTTCTACAAAAATTAGCACAAAAATGAAAATTGCTGACCCCCAATATTTAGATTAAATTCAACATCTCAGACTCCTATCTATGTGGACGATTTATTCCACTGCAAAGTAAACCACTGTATCACAACAATAAAGACACAATCTACAATGATGACACCTCAAGTACACACAATCACTTTGACCCTATCCTTCACTGCACCCTACCAGAAGACCCCTACTGCCATCCATGACACCATGTGCACTACAGTACATACCCCACTGCCCTAGGCACAGAGACACACTCACATCCAAGAAAGGAGCAGAGGGAGAAGGCCATGTAAAACCTACCAGGTGGTTTAGGCTTCAAAAGGCTTCAGTTAGGGTTGGAAGGCTGCAGTCCAGGCACGGTGCTATATAGTCCTTAAGTCTGGAGATTCTGAGCTTGCGTCTGCTACCCAGGCCACTGGGCTCGGGGTATTTATACCCAATCTGTCTCCAGCATCACCAACCATGCACCTAGTACAGAAGGAACGCCCCCTTGTGATGTCATCTTTAATGAGGGGTGCCATGTCCTCAGAGAAGGCTTGTCACTTTAGGATGATAGTCCACTCATAGCATTTACCCTCCCTCAGGTCCTATCCTAGCCTTCAATGAAAAGGCACTGAAATAGATTTATTTCAGTTAAACAGAGTTGGTTCAGTCTATTTGTGTTTCATGTTTTTCCTTGATCCTCTACGTTTGATTGTTACTTCAGTTTGTCATAATCATGTAGCCTACTGAGCTTTTCACTTTTATTCTTTGATGTCTTTGACATCGTAATTGTAGTTTTTCATTGAATTTAAAAATAACGGAATATCTTAAATACAGGTGCTTGTGTACACTCACTTTAAAATAATTATAAGTATAAATACTGTCTATAATTGAGCTTTTATCCCTCAGTGGATTAGCCAGACAATTGAGAACATTTTGGGGGACTTTCCAGACAACAGTTAAGTTTAATCTCTTTAAACAGTCAGTAGGCAAACACAAATTCATGTAGTGCTGTCTGGCAGGTTTTTTATGGTAGACTGTGTATGAACTGTGGTAGCAAAATCAATATAGTTTGTCAGCTTAGTGAACGCTCATAAACATTAGTTATACTTATAGACATGTTATTTTCACCTAAGACCTAAGTTGTTTCAACTGTGGTATAGTGTATACAGTGCTACTGTGGGTTCACTGCACCAAACTGAGAGACGGCTACACCAGAGGGCAGAGTTGAGTTTCTATCCTTGTGTTCTTGAGGTCAGGTGCCCTTAAAGTTCCACTGTGGTCTCCGCTTTGAAATAACTGTCCTCATCTTAGTCTTATTGAAATATGTCTATTGTGAGTATAAACTTTAAACCATGATATTTACCATGGTGAACTGTTAAGGTGTTGTTAACGTTCTCTATCAGTTTACTTGAAATATTGACAATGTCTAGAAGCATAATGGATGTCCATTCCATGTCATCTTATGTCTGCCCCGCGTCATATTCCCTGGAATAGTTAAACAAATATATCAGTCATTACTGTTATTTCTATCTATTTACTTGTGTGTTTCTGACTTTGATTATGTGCGGTATATGGTATATGCCTCTGTGTTCCCCTAGGAAATTTTGATCAAGATTTAATGAAATCAGGGCCTGGTTGTTGTGAAGCACGTCTGATTGTATTTTCGACAAGGCTGGAATCATTATGTGCCGGACCTTGATTGAACCCTTGGTTCGCAATTATGCGTCCCTTTCCTAGGGTCTTTTAACAGTGTTATTTGCTTATTTGCTGTTACAATGAGCTAGTAAATGCCCTTTTCACTGTCTAGGGTTGTCTAGTGGACTAAGTAACTGCCTCTGGGACAAACATTTTGGCATTGATTTTGACAATATGACTGATCATCCAAAACATCTGACTGTTATATAAGGATAGTGATATGAAGCCATTAATTATTACATAGTTGTTTGGCTCCTTTGTAAACCATACTGATAACAGAAATCACCCAAATGGCCCTGATCAAAAGTTTACATAACCTTGAAGGTTTGGCCTTGTTACAGACACACACGGTGACACACACAGGTTAAAATGTCAATTAAAGGTTAATTTCTCACACCTGTGGCATTTTAAATTGCAATTAGTGTATGTGCATAAATGGTAATTGTTGGAATTCATTTTGCATGTGTTTGCACTGAGCAGGCTAGATACTGAGCCATGGGGAGCAGAAAATAACTGTCAAAAGACCTGTGTAATAAGGTACTGGAACTGCATAATGTAGGAAAATGATATAAAATGATATCTAAAGCCTTGCAAATGCCAGTGAGTACTGTTCTATCACTTATTATGAAGTGGAAGATTCAGTGATCTCTTGATACCAAGCCAAGGTTAGGTAGACCAAGAAAGATTTCAGCCAAAACTGCCAGATGAATTGTTCGAGATGCAAAGAAAAACCCACAGGTGACCTCATGAGACATACAGGCTGCTCTGGAAAAAGATGGTGTTGTTGTTTTAAGGAGCACAATACAATGGTACTGTAACAAAAATTAGCTGCATAGTCGAGTTGCTAGAAAGAAGCCATTACTGCGCAAGTTCCACAAAAAAGCCTGGTTACAATATGCCCGACAACACCTTGACATGCCTCACACCTTCTGGTACACTGTAATTTAGAGTATCAAGACTAAAATAGAGCTTTATAGTCACAACCATAAGCGCTATGTTTGGAGAGGGGTCAACAAGGCCTATAGTGAAATTAATAGCATCCCCACTGTGAAGCATGGTGGTGGCTTACTGATGTTTTGGGGGTGTGTCAGCTCTAAAGGCACAGGGAACCGTGTGAAACATTTTTAATGGCTAATTAATGTAGCATGTTATCGGACAATACTGGCAGACAATTTGCATTCTTCTGCATGAAAGCTGCGCTTGGGACACTCTTGGACTTTCTAGCATGACAACGACCCTAAGCACAAGGCCAAGTTGACCCTCCAGTGGTTACAGCAGAAAAAGGTGAAGGTTCTGGAATGGCCATCACAGTCTCCTGACCTTAATATTATTGAGACACTCTAGTGTTTCATGCAAGACATCCAAAGATATGCATGACCTGGAGGCATTTTGACAAATAAGTAGCTATACCACCTGCAAGAATTCGGGGCCTCATAGACAACTATCACAAACAACTGCACGCTGTCATTGATCCTAGAGAGGGCAATACACTGTATTAAGAACTGAGGGTATATAGACTTTTGAACAGGGGTCATATTATTTTCTTGCCATGTTTTGTTTTATGATTGTTCTGGTATATTGATTTTGGGGCCTCTGTCCATCTACTGTGCATTTACATTCATAATTTCTTGAGCAGTTGTGTGCCATTTAATTCTTGCCACCATTTTGTCTGTAGAGTGGTCTGATATGTGCCCTGGGATTAGTTTCAGAATATCTGAAGTGTGCTTTTTGAAATATGATTTCCAACTGTTAGAGATTTTACAGCCCTCAGTAGAAACCCAGTGGAGCCAGCGGGCATCGATGGTAAACCCCCTTTACCTAAATGACAGAGAGGCAGGGGGCGGAGTCAACACTTAAATTTGCAGACTCCAGTCCCTCCTTCAAAACTTTCACCATGAAAGCAGTGTAAACCGCACAGTGGCAACATGTTTCTTTTTTATTTGGGTCCACAATTTTTGGTGTGTCAGGATTAATTCCTCTATCCAAAAGTATACTGTGTCATTTAAAGTAAATGAATGCCTAGGCAAGAGGCACATGAATAGACATGTCCTGGAAAGACGTTGTGTGGCATAAGAGGAGTAACAAGTGTTTTAGTTTTTTTGGGGGGATAAAAGCGAAACACTTCATATCATGCTAGTCATCAGGGTGTTACACTGTGACACTGGCCTTATGAAAAAATGCATAAACATAATCATAGTACCACTTCAAGAACTGCTGTCAATCTCACTCCTCTCTTATATTTACAGTATACGTATTGACCGTTGTTATCCAAAGCAAGTTAATAATCAATGCATACACTTTACAAGTCGTATTTTTAGAATGTCGCGCCCTGACAACGCAACTATTTGTCTTTCAGTGACCAGCATACAAACGCCGTAAAACTATATGTTGATACAAAGAAAATATGAAAAATGCTATTTGAATAGGGTAAGTTATTCCCAATACTTGTCACACAAAAGCACAGGCAAAAGTACAAACATGTACCAAAGATGGACCGGCGTATGCCTGTTGACAAACACTGAAAACACTACATTTCACGTTCTCTTTGCTGTTCAAATGGAAAAGTAAGCATTGCATCGTGTAGGCAATTTTTGCCCCATCTAAATAGCTTTTTCATATTTCTTTTATATCAAGAAATATTGTTAGTACAGCTTTTGTAAGCTGTTCACTGAAAGACAAAGTACTTCTGTTGTCATAGCCCACCATTCTACAATAAGCAAACTTCAACACTTTTTAATTGTTCTGCAGCTATTAAAACTGTCAAAGAACACCACTGTCTGTCTCCAGACGTGACTAATATTCGCTTTCATTGGTTTTAATTACAATGGTGATGACTAGAATTATGACAACATAAAAAATGGGGCAGCCGTTTACCCCATTATCTTAGAGTAAGCTATATGTTCCAGATTGTATGTGTGTAATGGGCAGTCTGCTATGTTTCTCAAATTAGTAAGCGCTAGACAGACATCTAATTTATAGCTGAATTTGTTTCACTATCTAATCTTTCACAGCATCTACTGCTTTTCTTATACTATTTATACTCATTGGTAAAGTTGGCAGATTAGTGGCTGGCACTACAAACTGAGTGAAGTCATTGTGAGTGTTCAGTTATGTAAAAAAACTAAAATTAGTCTCATTCTGAAAATGTGATTATTTTTATAAAATGATCATGAAATGTCCTTTTACTTTGATGCCCTTGTTCGTTAATATTTGAGTTGGTTGCTTTACATTTAGCGTGCTGGGGAAGGCCAGTCTAGCTGTGGAAGCCATGTAGCCCTGGTAGTTTATCTTAGGACCACTTTTCTCCATTTTGGTCACAGTGATTTGAGGATGCCACATTGCCTGGTAGAAAGCAGAATATAATTGCAGGTTGATGATTTGACTAAAGCAGTAACAGGAGTGGAACGTGGGGCCTAAAGATAGCACTTTTTAGCTTGGAAGTTACTGAGATTTCACGTTAATAAACTGAATATCCCACTAATTGCAGCTTTATGAGTGGAAGGGTTAGTGTTTGCCTTCCAAGCTGAGTGGGGCTGCAATTATAGGGACCCAGAAGACAAACGTCTAGAACTCACGGTCGGAAGCAAAACTGACCAACCTGAGGAAACTGAGGTTGTGTTTCAAAATAGTCACGAGAAACCCAAAATGCGTCCCTCCTGACATTTTTTCATCTAATTTTGTATTTAATTGAGAAATCACGTGTATTTAATTGAGAAATCACTGCAAAGCTAGGGAATTAAGGCTTTTGTTTTATTATTTCACGCTGATGTCTGTGAATGTTCCAAATCAGATTTAGTTCCAATTTTCGGCTCTACTTGAGGACCAGGTAATGGGAGGGGATTGTTGGAAGTCAATTATCCTAAACGAGGCAGGACACAACAAGGAGTGAGAGCAGGCTAGCCTTAATAACTACTGCCTTTCAGTCTAACTAGGCTGTCCACACCCTCCAGATCTCTATAAGTAGAACAAACGACTCACGGAGGCTTGAGCCAATCACGCAGCTTTCCTCCAAGGCACCATCTCTGTAGTGCAATATTCTTCAAAATATGTTTGTCAACACTGACCAAGAAAAAAATAAGGTGGACTTGTCCAAAGCGCAACATTCTCCAGTCTGACCAAATGTTGTAATTTGCAGCGGATTTTCTACTATGAATCTACAATGAATTGTATGCTAACCAAGAAGTCTGCCTCTGGTTCTACAGACTCTGAAGGAAGCCTAAAGCTGTATTGTATGAAATGTGTTCCGATTACGATTTTGCCTTTCAGTTTGTCGTTTTCATAGGATTATTTTAGTCATTTTAAAGGGAGAACAGACATGCCATTAAAAGGAGTTCCCCAGGAAGGCTGGTATCCAATTTGGTTGGTTTGAGTTCCTGAATTGGCCAGGTTGGCCATATGTGCACTGACTTCATGTCTAATTCACATTATGGTAAACCATTGATTAATGGTCACCATCAAGCTAAACGAGTCTGCCTACATGGTTACATGCCTATGTAGCTACGTTAACCAAAAACATGTAATTTTACAGTCCATTGAAAGACCGTTTTTGTTTCTTTCAACTATGCTCCCCTCCCCCGCCCTGTCTTGTCACTCAGAGAGCTCCAGAGTAGTTTGCTGCATCCAGGCTTGCCTCATACTGACGCCTCTCATGGCCAGAGAATCAGGGCCACATGAAGGACCTTAGCCTGACTATGACTTGTCTATCAGCCTTCTGGTTTTGGCCTCTGGAGGTGTTGTTGTGTGGTGAGAGCCGCCGTCTGGAACAGCCATGGTTTTTCTTTGTTTTTTGTTATTCTCGAGGCAGTTTCCGTGTTTACTACTATGATCTGAAAATATTTCATTGTTATGATGTACGGTATGGGTAAACAAGCAGTAACTTTGTTAGGATTGTCTTAGTATGCAGTTTAGGTTTGGTTGAAAACCTTCACTTGACCTTAGACGTGCCAAAGTTTGAACTCACACTGGTATTTGAGAGTGAGACATTTTTGATGGAATAAACCAGTAGTTTTGGTATTGGTTGACTGTCGTGCACACATCATTTGTTTATGGTGTATCTGAAGCTGCAGTCTAAAGCCAAATTTATACTTCTGGATCAATGTTATGCTTTAGCCTACGCTGTAGCTGGCTGGCTGCCTGCGCCGTACCCTGTGCGTACTCTGCGCCGTACCCTTTGACTTGTACCTCTCCAAAAATGTAACTAGGCGATACAGACAGAGAAGTATAAAAGTCTGTATATAAAAGTATATAAAACTCATGATGGTGTAGGCTAAGGCATATGCCTACAGCATATACAGTGGGGCAAAAAAGTATTTAGTCAGCCACCAATTGTGCAAGTTCTCCCACTTAAAAAGATGAGAGAGGCCTGTAATTTTCATCATAGGTACACTTCAACTTTGCGAGACAAAATTAGGAAAAAATCCAGAAAATCACATTAGCCGCTTTCCGACCAAGTAGTTACAGGAACGTAGTTATAGGAACAGTCCACTTCTAAACAGTTCTACTAACCACTTTCCCCCAAAACCGGTTTTGCTATTCGCACTGGTCAAGTGGCCATAGGAACTGGTAGGAGGGGTAAGGTAGTGACGCAGGCACCGCAACAGGCTTTTATTGCATCGTCACTAGACTATTATTGTAGCGCCACAAACAACAACATTTCACAGTTGAATGTTTTGTAACACTGGGTGTATTATTGGAGATAAATGTGTAAATCATCTTATGTATGCGGATGATCTGGTTGTTTTCAGCTCAAGTAGTGCTGGGTTCCTTCAGCGGCTTGCTGTTTGTTTGTTCAGATTACGAGGCTGAAAACGACATCCAATACAATTTTTTTTTTAAGTGTTGTGTTGATATGTCCTAATAACGGAGTTTGAACCTGTCACACCCAGTCCTGTACCCAGTGGTATCCACCGCTCCAGTTCCCCAGAGTACTAGGGAGATATCGGGATCAGGCGTCTGGAACTCTTAGTTTTCTTATTGACTATATGTTTGGGTATTGGAATACTCTAGCCTTCTTTATGCTCGGCTATGCCGTTGGGTTGTTCATGAGAGCTATCATAGGCTATCATAATTACGCACACAGGTGCACCTTATTTAAGATCCTCTGTTTGCCTATATAAGCTGGTTACACAGGATAGTCGATGTCTGTTATTGTTTGCTGTTACATTGATTCTTCGGGAGCTTGTATTCTCCTTATTGTGTTTCCTGTTTTCGCTACTGAATCCCGCTGGAATAAAACCTCACTTACCTGTGCTTGTCTCCTCGTCTACCTAATCGTGACAGAACCACAGCGTTTAAATTCTAGGCTGGAGTCATAGAAATAGACTAACTACTTAACAGAGAAACACAAAAGACGAAGGCTCCAGCATAATATGTATTATACGCAACAGAAAAAAGGAAGCAACAGGCGTAATTTACAAGTTGGACCAATCAACATAGACCTAGAGTAAGACCTAAAAGAGTTATAGGAACTGCGGTGCGAGGAACTAAATAATCCCGCAATTTCTTCTATCAGAACACAAGGAAAAAAGGGTTATAGGAACGTTATGTTCTAGGAACCTCAAAAATCCCTGTGATCGGAAAGTGGCTATATTAGTATTTTTAATGAATTTATTGGTAAATTATGGTGAAAAATAAGTATTTGGTCAATAACTCAATGCTTTGTTATTTACCCTTTGTTGGCAATGACAAGGTCAAACATTTTCTATAAGTCTTCACAAGGTTTTCACACACTTTTGCTGGTATTCTGGCCCATTCCTCCATGCAGATCTCCTCTAGAGCAGTGATGTTTTGGGGCTGTCACTGCGCAACACAGACTTTCAACTCCCTCCAAGATTTTCTATGGGGTTGAGATCTGGTGACTGGCTAAGCCACTCCAGTTCCTTGAAATGCTTCTTACGAAGCCACTCCTTTGTTACCTGGGCGGTGTATTTGGGATCATTGTCATGCTAAAAGAACAAGCCACGTTTCATCTTCAATGCCCTTGCTGATGGTAGGAGGTTTTCACTCAAAATCTCACTATACATGGCCCCATTCATTCTTTCCTTTACATGGATCCCTTTGCAGAAAAACAGGCCCAAAGCATGATGTTTCCACCCCCATGCTTCACAGTAGGAATGGTGTTCTTTGGATGCAGCTCAGCATTCTTTCTCCTCCAAACACGACGAGTTGAGTTTTACCAAAAAGTTATATTTTGGTTTCATCTGACCATATGACATTCTCCTAATCCTCTTCTGGATCATCCAAATGCTCTCTAGCAAACCTCAGACGGGCCTGGACATGTACTGGCTTAAGCAGGGGGACACATCTGGCACTGCAGGATTTGAGTCCCTGGCGGCATAGTATGTCACTGATGGTAGCCTATGTTACTTTGGTCCCAGCTCTCTGCAGGTCATTCACTAGGTCCCCACGTGTGGTTCTGGGATTTTTGCTCACCGTTCTTGTGATCATTTTAACCCCACGGGGTGAGATCTTGTGTGGAGCCCCAGATGGAGGGAGATTATCAGTGGTCTTGTATGTCTTCCATTTTCTTCTAATTGCTCCCACAGGTGATTTCTTCACACCAAGCTGCTTACCAATTGCAGATTCAGTCTTCCCAGCCTGGTGCAGGTCTACAATTATGTTTCTGGTGTCCTTTGACAGCTCTTTGGTCTTGGCCATAGTGGAGTTTGGAGTGTGACTGTTTGAGGTTGTGGACAGGTGTCTTTTATACTGATAACAAGTTCAAACAGGTGCCATTAATACAGGTAACGAGTGGAGGACAGAGGAGCCTCTTAAAGAAGAAGTTACAGGTCTGTGAGAGCCAGAAATCTTGCTTGTTTGTAAGTGACCAAATACTTATTTTCCACCAAAATTTACCAATAAATTCATAAAGAAATCCTACAATGTGATTTTCTGGAATTGTTTTCCTTATTTTGTCTCTCATAGTTGAAGTGTACCTATGATGAAAATTACAGGCCTCTCTCATCTCATTTATACTTCTTGCACAATTGGTGGCTGTCTGAATACTTTTTTGCCCCACTGTACTACGCCTTAACCTGAATGCAGACGTATAAATCGGCCTTAATCCATCATTGGTGGTCTGTAGCACTCCTTGATACAGTACTTCATACAGCACTGTATTTCCTCTGTGTCTGTTAGAGGTCAGGTCTGTTTTATTTTTCAGCAATTTTTTGGTGGGTTTGGTAGATTATACTCACTGGTCACAACTTTACAACAAGAAACACATTGTTACAATGTCGTTGCAACGTCCTGTGCCAAGGGGGTAAGATGTAGTCTAGCTACTTTTTTTAACCAATATGCTTTTATCTTGAATTCCACGGTCTTGTAGAAGGAAAAGTCTCCCTTCCCTTTGTTAGAAATACATTTAATTACTCTCCTTGAACTGGCAAAAAACGGATCTATTCGGCAAATTATACTTGATGGTGCTAAATTGTCTGTACAATATAATTTTAGTCTTATATTGTACAAAAATGCTTATGTTTCAAAAATGTTAATTACTTTCCCCTCATTATATAAAACATGTTGTTCGCCATGTGTCTATAAATGTTGCTATCATAATATTGTGAAATACCTTAAGTCTGTTAAAACATGTTGTTGTTAAGGTGTGTTTGAAAACAGGAGGGAGAGGAGAATTAGACATTCTGACAGTTGGCGCAGACAATGCAAAACATTTAAAGATAGAGTTGGGTGATCCTCTCTTCCCAAAATGGGTGCCTTATGTGTCCAACAGCTATTACCGGACTGTTTTAGAAACTGGAGTTAGATTTACAAAAAAAGGTACTCAACCAACTATCTGTGGATTGTGGAATCAAAGTTTTCTTGCTGTTTCCGTCCTTTGCCTCTTTCCGTTGCATCAGATTAAATCCAAAGGTCTGTCACTGGATTCTGAGGCAGCCTCCTGTCAGTAAAAACATAATAAATTGCCTTTTTGAAAGGCATTCATTTGATAATTTTGTCTCTGTGAAGATTTTGGGTTTACATGGCATGTAGCAGCAAAGGCTGCTAGTGATGTGGCAGTCAGATTAAAACATTGACTTGAAGTCCCAAATGATTTAGATGAGCTACTGTAAGGGACCACTGTTTAGAAACATTCACTCAGTAGAGGGAATGGACATAAAGTCAACTTCCCCTGTTTGAACGCTTAAGTTGTTCCTCCACAAATAATAAACCTATAGCAGCTGAGAGTATGAAATATGTGTTAAGTATAGAACTGCTTTGGGTTCTATAAATGTACTCTAATTTGCCTTGGTGAGGGCTTGTTAAACGCCTCCATCTTAAATACTATGAAAACATCAAAGGCAGGTTTGCTCAGTGGAAGTATTTTTGACTTTGCAAAGAAAAGCAACGTGGTTAATAAAACCCTCAATTTTCTTGCTGCTTTCAGAAAGAGCCCCTATGCACACTCCATATCAGCAGAGCAGTTTCCAGCACGTTGTCAGTAATTGCTAACAGGGTGAAAAAGTCTTAAAAATGAACAAATTCAAAAAACATTTGAAAACTTCATTATTGTGCTACAGAGATAACATAAGGTTTAATTGTTTGCCTATAGTTTATCCTTCACTCTAAAAACAAAAGGTTCTAAATAGCACTAAAAGTAGTTCATTGGTTGTAATCATAGGGGAACCACTTTAAGTGTTATATAGCACCTATCCTTAAAAATAGTGCTATGTAGAACCATAATAGGGGCCATACAGCACCATAACCCCCCCAAAGAACCCATGAAGAACCGCTGAAGAACCATTTGTTTTTCGAGCGTTTAGTAATATGCAGTTTGCAAAAACACATTGTCGAACGGATCTTATTACTCACTTGTCATGGTTTGTATTTAAGTGACTCAATCATTTGACCAGTTGGCAGCAATTTCCTACAGCAGGATTCGTTGCGGTCGTTGGGCTCAATGGCTTAAGGGACATGCTCAGACCAATAACCACTGTATATCATGTGTTGTGCTCAGATTTGTTTTTATGCTGCAGGCCTAACATGTAATTCAATAAAAAGTTGCCTGACTATTGTTGTGAATACAAATTTGTTCTTAATTTTTTTGCCTGGTAAAATAAAGCTTAAATAAATACATATGTTTTCATTATGGACACAGCTTAGAAAACCAAAACATTTCCAAAGCGTCCACTAAACAAACCCGAGAATGTAATGACAGACCAATCAGAGAAAAGATTAATGTGAAAATGTTGGTAAAACCCTTGGAAATATTTGGACAGATGGATATACAATCTTAAATCCAACACTACTCATAGATAAAGAAATACAGCCATTGACACTAATTGATCAGTAATTCAATCAAAATCAGTGGAAATGCCATTTAATTTCTGCTGGAACATCTAGAGTACATCTAGTTTTAATAGCTGGTGTTTCCTCCTTTGGCTCAGGTGATTTCATGTAGCTATTTCTTGTAACAGGTTTTTAATCTCTGTGAAGATTGGTTGCCCGCTGAACTTCATAGTACTGCTTCAACTAGGTTCTACATCTTTGAGGACCTTCTTCCATATACAGTGATTTAGAATAACAGAGAGCTTTAGAATTACAGAGCTGTATGTCGTAAGGGCAGTGAATTGGGCCTGAATTCAGAGTAGGTATCTGCCCACGTGGTTGAAGTGAGCAGTCTCGTGGATCCCAGTCAGTATATATAACAGTATATATATGTTTAGGCACCCCTGACTATTTCCATGATTTTAATTAATAGAAAACTGTGTGTTTGGATCAGCAATTTTATTTTGATCTATCAAATAACTAATCGGTAGTGAAATTAGGTTAATTGAATTCACAGAAAATGTGCAATATGCATCAAAACAAAATTAGACAGGTGCATAAATTTGGGGACCCTTGTCATTTTGTTGATTTGAATACCTGTAACTACCTAGCACTGATTAATTGGAACACACAATTGGTTTGGTAAGCTCATTAAGCATTGAACTTCATAGACAGCTTCATACAATCATGAGAAAATGTATTTACAATTGCAAGTTGTTGTTCACTTTGACTCTTCTCATAAGTGTGACAGCATGGGGGCCTCAAAACAACTCTCAAAACAAAGATTGTTTAACATTATGGTTTAGGGGAAGGCTACAAAAAGCTATCGCACAGATTTAAGCTGTCAGTGTCCACTGTGAGGAACATAGTGAGGAAATGGAAAACCACAGGCACAGTTCTTGTTAAGGCCAGAAGTGGCAGGCCAGGTTGAATATCAGAGAGGCAAAGGTGAAGGATGGTGAGAACGGTCAAAAACAGCCCACAGACCACCTCCAAAGACCTACAACATCATCTTGCTACAGATGGTGTCACTGTGCATTGTTCAACAATTCAGCACACTTTGCACAAGGAGAAGCTGTACAGGAGAGTGATGCGGAAGAAGCCTCTTCTGTCCACACGCCACAAACAGAGTCGCTTGAGGTATGCAAACGCACATTTGGACAAGCTAGCTTCGGTTTGGAAGAAGATGCTGTGAACTGATGAAACAAAGATGGAGTTATTTGGTCATATGTAAAGAGAACAAATGTCCGCAACTCAGAATTGCTCCTGTGTAATTTTAATAAAGAACGCACAGACACTGTCTGTGCGTTTTTTATTAAAATTACACAGGAGCAATTCTGAGTTGCGGACATTTGTTCTCTTTACACATTCAGATTTTTCTGTCCTGCACCAACACAAGTGGATGTGCGATATTCTTTATATCTATCGTTATTTGGTCATAACAAGGGGTGTTATGCATGGTGACAAAGAACACAGCATTCCAAGGCAAACACTTGCTACCCACAGTCAAATTTGTTGGAGGTTACATCATGCTGTGTGGCCAGTGCCGGTACTGGGAATCTTGTTAAAGTTTAGGGTTGCATGGATTCCACTCAATATCAGCAGATACTTGAAATTAATGTAGAGGAATCAGTTACAAAGTTGAAGTTATGCCGGGGCTGGATATTTCAACAAGACAACGACCCAAAACACTGCTCAAAATCTACTCTGGCATTTATGCAGAGGAACAAGTCCAATGTTCTTGAATGGCCATCCCAGTCCCCAGACCTGAATATCATTGAAAATCTGTGGGGTGATTTGAAGTGGGCTGTCCATGCTAGGCAACCATGAAACCTAACTGAACTGGAGATGTTTTGCAAGGAGGAATTGTCCAAAATACCTTCATCCAGAATCCAGACACTCATTACAGGCTATAGGAAGCGTCTAGAGGCTGTTATTTCTGCTAAAGGAGGCTCAACTAAATATTGATGTGTTATTTCTGTTGGGGTGCCCACATTTATGCACCTGTATAATTTCGTTTTAATGCAAATTGCACATTTTCTGTTCATCCAATAAAACTAATTCCACTGCTGAAATATTACTGTGTCCTTCAGTTATATGATGGATCAAAATGAAATTGCTGATCCAAACACACAATTATTTATAAATGAAAATTATGGAAATTGTCAGGGGTGCCTAAACTTTTGCATACGATTGTATGGCCCGATTCAAGTCCCCCCACAGCATTTCGATTTGAAATCTGTCCATTCCATAACCCTCAATTTCTATTGTGATACAAAATGTTTGATTTGCTTGGGTGATTATGATTGACTGAGTGATACCAAGTTGGCCAGGCCCACAAATTAGCATAGCAGTAGCCTCGCTGCCATAATGCCACCACTGCCACACTTTACGGTTGGTATGAGGTTCTTTTGTTCAAAGGCAGTGTTTTGTTTTCTCCAAACATGGCATCTAACTTTACAGCCTATCAACCCCACCTTTGACCCACCTGTCCAGAGCGCATAGTTGCTGTTGGTTTAGTCTTTACCTAGGTGTTTTCAGGCAAAAATCTGACTGTTTTTTTATTATGTTTCTACTGAGGAGACCTTGTGTGTAGACAAAATTTGTGCAGTCTCTTTCTGATAATAAAATGTTGAAACACACTGACATTCTTAACGTTATGGAGATTAACTAAAGAAATAATTTATTTTCATTTTCTTCACAAAATATACGGTACATAATAGTAGATATCACAACCTGCAATTGGCCCCTGAGGTGGTTTTTGTAAGCTAGCTAGCTGGCGATTGTACCATGTTATTTACGTAGGATAATTTAATTTGAATACACCAGCATATATTTAGTTGTTTCTATGGTTTCCTGACCCTATGAAAATAAATCTCATTATCAAAGTGATGTGTTTATTATCTACAAGATGCTCACTTTTCTCTAAATTGGACTGTAATTGTTGATATTCAGTTGAGATATTGAAGAAAAACCTGTTTTGTTGTTGACTGAAGACTATTTGGTTACTATTAATGTTAAACATTTTAAATGCATGTGAACCAAACCTCAGTCTTGGCACTTTCATTTTGTCTTTCATGGTGATGTTATGTAATATATAGCTTTGTGCAGTTTAAGCACTACTTGGTTACTATGCCAGATAAACATTTTGAGAATGATTTTTGCTGCAATAAAATAAAATGTTTATCAATGTTTCAATTATTAGAATAATCATACATTTATATAATAGAATATTACATTTTCAAAATAATCAGTAGCTGCGGCCCTACTTTGTACGTGTGATGGTTGTTGGTGCCAGACAGGCTGGTTTGATCATTTCAGAAAGTGCTGATCTACTGGTATTTTCGCACACAAACATCTCTAGGGTGACATCTCTAGTTCTCTGGGCGGAAATGCCTTGTTGATGGCAAAGGTCAGAGGAGAATGGCCAGACTGTTCGTGCTAGTAGAAAGACAAAACTAACTCAAATATCCACTCGTTACAACCGAGGTATTCAGAAGAGCATCTCTGAATGTACACCATGTTGAACCTTGAAGAAGATCAGTTAAAGCAGCAGAAGACTTTCCACAGGCCCATCAGAATTGGACAATAGAATATGACAAAAACGTTGCCTGGTCTGATGAGTCTCTAATTCTGTTGCGGTATTCAAATGTTAGGGTCAGAACTTGCCGTAAACAATGTGAAAGCATGGATCCATCCTGCCTTGTATCAACGGATCAGGCTGGTGGTGGTTGTGTTATGGGGTGGGGGATATATATTCTTGGCACACTTTAAGCCCCTAAATACCAATTGAGCATTGTTTAAATGCCACAGCCTACCTGAATATTGTTGCTGACCATTTCCATTCCTATATGACCACAGTGTACCTATCTTCTAATGGCTACTTCCAGCAGGATAACACACTCACAAAGCTCACATCATCTCAAACAGTTTTTTGAAGATGACAATGAGTTCACTGGACTGAAATGGCCTCCACGCACACCAGACCTCAATTCAATCGATCACCTTTTGGATGTGGTGGAACGACGGATTTGCATCATGGATGCGCAGCTGACAAATCTACAGCAACTACCTTATGCAATAATGTCAATATGGAAAATAATCTCTGAGGAAAATTTCCAGCACATTGTTGAATCAATGCCATGTAGAATTTAGGCAGTTCTGATGTCCAAAGGGTGTCCTAACCAGTATGAGCAATGTGTATTTAATAAAGTAGCGGGTAACTATAGAAGTATATTCATTGGTAAAATAGAGTATATACATATTGGAAATGCCACTTCATCCAGCAGATCTCGATAAGGAATGTTGCTTTCCATATTTTATTGTAAATCTTTGTATTCATAGTCAACGAAGTGTTGGCCTATTTCTTGTCTTTGGATTATTTATAATGATTCTGCACCCAATGAAAACGTATACAACCATGTTGAAATTATAGGGTGTATTTACTGGAAGTCTGGAAACTCTGGACAGTTATTTTAATGAGTTATTTGTATGCTATACTACATAACAAACCAAAAAAGCGTAGAGAAATGTATGACGCTACTGTTCGACATAAAAAAACGATATTGCCTGTTAGGTTGGTTTATATTTTAGGATGATGATTCCATCAATAAACTACATGTGCTATAATTCCACCTAAATCCACCTCTTGTGTTGTTGAACCTCCACACATTCTATTTTTATATAATCCAATACTAGCGGCTACAGTAGCTAAGATTAGCAAACATTGCATTTTTTGTAACAACCTTTGGTAAACATTAGCTTATAACAAAATAGCATTTTTAAGTACATTTCTTGGTGTAAAAATGGACTGAGCTGAGTAGAAGTCTTGCTTCAGAAGGATATATTTGATCAAATTTTAGCTTATCTGAAACCATCTGCATGGCTCCAGTCATAAACCTCAACTTGGGGTCATCGAATGTATGTTTGTAAGGCTTGGTGTTTGTGCTTATTTCAGGCCTCTCTATCCATTGTGACTCTGGACTGCTCATATTCAACTCCATGGTGAACAGACTGGTCTTCACGCTCTGAAATTACACTTTGGTCTGCCCTTGTGAAATTTAAAGGAGCAAAAAAAAGTTATTCTCCTGTGATCTTTGGTTTTAATTAACCAGAAGCAGGCATGGGCAGTGATTTAATTTTAAAAACCTGCTTTTCATGAATCAAGCACATACATGCATAGTGTGTGTTGACATAGCAACTGTATCCATGTTTTTACAGATTTGTAAAGCTAAATGTTTAACTTGGTACCATGAAGTCACACGTGTCGTCCATTTGTTATGTCCCAAATGATACGACAGTGGAAAACTGGGCAGGAAAGGTAATTTGCCGTCTATGTTTACATTTACAATGTACCCACTACCCACAACCACTGAAATGAGTTGACCAAACTTAGTTGCAGAAACAGAGTAAATAATGAAGGTCATAGGTTTTTGGCTGTTTATTTCTAGCAGCCTTGACTGGCACTGTATTTTGAGTGCTCAGTGTGGTATGTTTCATCCATAATGGCACAGAACTTATATCACCGGCAGCACATGTGTCAGGGCATTAGTATGCTACACCAGATTGTCAGCCTTAGGAGGTGCACCTGTCAGCCTCCATTTTGTGTTTTGTGTCAGCTCTCTGTTTTTCCAAGATGTTTACCATGTGAATTATTACATGTTCATCTCCAGCCAATAGATAACTCACAATCAGCCACAGCTGCATCCACTGTGTTCATCGGTATGTGTACATTCCTGTTAGTGTGTTTGTTAGCTGTCGGTTGTTGTTGCTTTTAAGGTTTGTGTTGATGTTTGGTTTGAGATATGTTTTGCCCATCGTAGTGGCTTTATAATTTTATCTGTGTTTCCGTAGTAAACACTGTTTGATTTATCTCAATATCCTTTGCGTTTGTCTCTGCTCCCCTCCACACATGTACTGTTACACAGACAAATGTACAAGGAAAAGATACTCACTGAATGTAAAAATGTACAGTTCATTAGTACCAAAACTGTAGTCGGTAATGTTATACTTTTCATCTGATGACTTGAGTCAATTTTACTTTCCTTTTTAAGAACTTCTATAACAACAGAACTACCTTTCTCTTTCCAGCTGTTCGGCTTACAAACACTATAAAATATCTATATATATATCTATATATATATATATATATATATATATATATATATATATATATATATACACAATGTATATATATATATATAAACACATCTCTGAGGTGTGGTTAGAATCAGGTGCAACTAACTGTCACTGATGGTACAGAAACTTTATTTTTCTGGTAAAATATCTGATTACAGTTTATGGTAACCAGGTTACAACTAAATTCACTCAATTATTTAGGCTATTCCCCAACCACATTCTGTTCTTGGGTTTTTTTCAATGGCGTCACAGATGCAATGTTCTCCTTGTGTTAAGTTAAAGGGGAAATTAGTGTTGCATTGTAAATACGGCAGAATCTTGTCTTAGGGTTGTGTTCATATACAGGAAGTATACAGTTTACCTCAGTTTGCCTCTAAGGACTGGGTGTCAACTGAATGTTCCATTTCCAAAAACAAGATGCAGCTTTTTTTAAATCTTTTTATTTTTTACTAATTAACATGACCCCATGTTGTTATTTTTTCATGTTTTGTTTCTTTAAATATGTATATTAGTATTGTGAGTGGTGGAGCATAAAACCTAGACATGTTTTTCGTATGACGTCTGGTCCGGAACTGCTAAAAAGTGTGGGAATATTTACTGTTATGTCTAACACTCAAAATTGTCCCCTCAATTTGTTTATTCTCTTGATCTGAGATGACTGAGATAAAACAAGTTTCTGGATGCAAAAATAACAGCAAAAAGTACATACTCTACTCTCTACACTTTTATGTTGGCAGTTTTGTTTAATAAGGGTGGGAGGAAGGCTGCATTTATTTGGTCCGAAACATTGGTTTTGTTTGTTTGTAGTCAACAAGTCTCAATGTTCTACTGACATGCAAACATTATGTGACGTCTTTGAGGGGTTCAAAATGTGAAAGTTGTGTCAGCCGTAAGAGCTTAGTGGTCCCATTCATACTAGAAGTAGATTGCTAGTTGAGATAAAAAATATGATTTAAGTGTGATACCACGCCTAAATAAATGTCTCACCCTGTGGTTTATGAGCATATTTTCTTCTTTGAAAACACCTCGATTACAATTGAGAATGAAGTATCCTGCTGTGTAAACCAATTAACTGCTATGTTGTATTTGTTAGTTTTAAAGTGGGATTAAATCTGTACTGTTTAATGTGTTCACTGTAGAAGTTTGTTGGTGTTTCAGATTTATTACAAATTTAATAGATATTTAACATTATTATCGTAGAGGTTTGTTGGTGTTCCAGATTTATTACAATTTTAATAGATTTCTAACATTATTATTGTGGCAATTATGGGTGTGTTCAGAATTATGCTTATGTTTTGCCCTGTTGGGTTGGTTACCCAAACACACTACACTTTCTCCATGTGTGCATTTCAGGCGCATGTGCATTCAATCAAGGTTGTATAGTGGGCAAATATGTAATTCTTCCCAAATGCAGTATGCTTTCTGTGTTGAACGAGCAGTTTGATTACAATCAAATGGCTTGGCGACACGTGCTTGGAGGAAATACGCAATTGATCTTCGATCAACCTGCACCTAAAGGAGGGGCTGCCAACAACGTAAGACTTAAAGGGAATTTGAAATGACACATTGGGAGGGGGATAAAGTGTAATAACAAAAGTTAAAACGCTACACTTTCTTATTGAATTGAAATATTGAAAAAACATGTTATTACGTTTATGTGAATTTCAAATCCTCGGGTGTATGTTAAACTGTTAAAGCATCGTGTGTGTGTTACCATCTCCAACCCTTCCACCAATGTGAGCTGCTGTAGCGTTGCACTGTGATGACGACATAAAACGAATGTACATCTGGAGCTGAGGACCCACTGTCATGCCATGTATCCGATGGATTCTAGAACAAAAAAAGTGTTGAGACATCAGGGGGTACCCAGGAGAGGTTCCAGATCCACTGGTGTCTAGCTGCGGCTATAAATAACCGTTTGCTTATTTCTGGGACACATCGTGTAAAAGCATTGTTTACGCAGATTGTACCTTTACAGAATGGGCGCTCATTCATCTCCATAAGTGTTATAATTCCCTGTCATTAAAACAAAACTTGGCCGGACTTGCTGCTCTGATTTTTCACTTTCTGTTTTACTCCATTTCTCCTCCACACCCCCAGCCTGACTCAGCCTTTTTGTTTCCAGTGGCTTTACTTAACACACCCGGCACGAGCATCTCTAAGAGGAGCCTGAAAGAGGAGCCTGTATTAGAAGTACGGTTAATTATGACGATATTTAGGGATGTCCGTTGCAGAATTGGGCTTTTTAAAGGCACATGTTGATTTTGTTTTACCATATCATGTATGGAATGAATGTATATGAAATAAAGATTTATTTAGATTGATCGGATACGTTTGATTAGAGAATGAGAATCTGATTCTGAAATTCAGTTCTAGACAACTTTTCATTTCCTAAGAGGTCCCATGCTAAATATAGCCTTGGTTTTTATATAATGACACATTGCAATGTCCACACTTTTGCCTTTACGGGAGAGTGACTAAACAACTGGCGTCAGTCTCTCTGAGCCAACTGCATATTGGTGTCCCAAAAACCACCATCTCATTCATTGAATTGCCATCCATTGTTCATTGTGTATCATGTCGTCTTTGTTTTTGTCGATACATATCATTATGAGACGCTTGGAGAGCTATTGACGGACTGTTTTGAAAGGGGCTTTTTATTCATGGTGACTCTTCTAATAGGGGGATCATCTCAGTGGAGGAACTAGCCTTAAAAATGTCTAGTTTTAGGTGCCAGGGTGTCAGAAGCCTGCCTGAGACTTGAGTTTCCCAGGCACTCCTGTGCTCTTAATAGCATAGCATTATCTCTTTTAACCACAAACCTAGAGGATACGGCCTTTGGATGACAGACTGCACCCATATCTCGATGTCACAGATTTATTTTGACTATTTTACCAAACGTTTGTGCCCATTCGCTAAATTAGAGGCAGTAGGAATAACAGATAAAATTAGAATCTGTGACTTTTGGCTTTCTTGAACCATGCCATTATTGTTACGATGGGTCACAAATTAAAACTCTCCTTGTGTTTTCGCAGACCTCAAAGAGATAGAAAACTGCGTCATAGCAGACATGATATAGCAATTTGTGGTCAGTTTTCTAAAAGCAGCAAACACTTGGCCGCTGCTGGCTGTTTAAAAAATTGTTCCCAGGGTTAAAGCAGGTGCAGCAGAAAATATCCCATTCTACAGTATAGCTGACAACTCCCTGTGTATCTGCAGAGAAAAGAAAACTTGTTTGCCGAAGTTCAACCCTAAATAGATGTACTCCATATAATTTATTTACGCATGGTTATATAGTTGCCATCTATTAACTTTAAATAGGACTACATAAATGCACAGAGTTTATTTTGGTTTGTATAACCTATACCTTCCCTGTTGATTCTGTAGATATAAAGGAAAGTGCTTGTGGTGCAGCCGTTTCTAAAACTCTGCCATAATTTGCACCGTGACTGTTGATTTGTGCATCCTGCCGTCAGGCTTTGATGTATCTTAGAGAGCCTCTAGTTGGACGCGGTTCTGGTCTCAGATGCTGGGCAGTGCTCCTGCTGGCAATCCCCTCCCCTGTCCCCCACAGTTACTATTACTGTGCCTAGCCTCAGGCTTCACTGAGATATGGAGAGCATTTCCAACACTCTGTCCTCCACATTTTCACTTTTGATGCCACACAAACACACAGTGTTCAATTGTCTTTGCACCAACAGAATAACTTTTTTATTTTATTACAGTGAAATATATGGTTATGAATTCCTTCCCTAGCGATAAAACTGTTCTAGTAAGAGTCATAAAAATAACAACAATACAACAATAGAGCAAGGGGGTGGATTGTAAAAGGGAAGAAAAAAGTATTGTCTTTCCCTGTTATCACAGTGTTACCTATACTCAAGAAAAAATATAAAAGACAAAAATATACGGTATTAACAACAATGAGAAAAAGTTAAGGGAACACACAATCATCACATATCACCAAGTAATTTAAGCATCAGGGATATCAATCTGTCCAGTTAGGAAGCTTATTTGATTGTGATTTAATTTCACCTGTGTTGGTGCAAATGAAAGTGACAACACTGGAGAGGCAACAGCAAGACAACCCCCAAAAAGGGAATGGTTTTGCAGGTGGTGGCCAGAGACAATTGCTCTCTCCTTATCCGTCCTGACTGATTCTTCTTCAGTTTTGCATGTTGCCATTGTCCGTCACTATTACTGTAGTAGCATGAGGCATCGCAAGAAGGTTTGCTGTGTCTCCCAGTACAGATTCAAGAGCATGAAGGAGATACCAGGAGACAGGCGGTTACACGAGGACACCTGGACAGGACCGGTATCTGCTCCTTTGTGCGAGGAGGAACAGGAGGGGCACTGCTAGAGCCCTTTAAATTGACCTCCAGCAGGCTACTGGTGTGCAAGTTTCTGACCAAAGTGTCAAAAACATAATCTATGTGGGTGGCATGAGGGCCATACATCCTCTAGTGGGACCTGTGCTCACAGCCCAGCACCATGCAGCTCGATTGGCATTCGCCAGAGAACACCAGAATTGGCAGGTCCGCCATTGGCGCCCCGTTGTCTTCACAGATGAGAGCAGGTTCACACTGAGAAGATGTGACAGACGTGAACGAGTCTGGAGACGCCATGTTGAACGCTTTGCTGCCTGCAACATCTTCCAGAATGACCGGTTTGGCGGTGGGTCAGTGATGGTCTGGGGAGGCATATCCTTGGAGGGTCGCTCAGACCGCGTGCTAGCCAAAGATACCCTGACTGCTGTTACTGTAGGTACCGGGATGAAAACTTTAGACCCATCATCAGACCAGTGCTTAATTTGAACAACAAACAGATCTGGGCGCCTCTCAGTATTTGTGCATTTTGTTCCAGGACCAGTTTTGGCCAGATCCACTAGCTAGTTTGTCTATTTCCATCTCTGTTTGTCGTCAACACTTTAAACCTTCTAATAAAAGTGATAATTGTTCAATCATTACCTATTCTTCCTCAATGATTCTTTTGCCTACTGACATAAGTACGGTGCAGAATTATCCTTACATGCTGAAACCAGTGTTTCCATGTCTGTGTATTTCCTAAGGGAGCTCTATCTGCATATGGGAAAAAAGGTGTTTCTAATGAACAAATAAAAGTTAAGAAATTAAGAGAAAATAAAGAAATTGTGCTAGCTTTAAAGCTGCACCATGTAACTTTCAATTAATTTGTCCTGTCAGACAAAATTATATCTAAAGAGTTTTATATTATTTTTTATACACATGGTTTTAATGAACAAATGAATAATACAGGGGCAATATAATCAATTACAGACAAATACATGTTATTATTTTGACCATAGAAATGTCGATTTGGCTATTATGCTATTGTCTATGTTTTATATTATTTAAGTTGATGTTTTCCATCCCTGGATCCAATATGCTAGTTACTAACATTTACTAGTCCTAAAACACAGTTTTTGTATTTTTGTAGTTTAAAAGGTTTTGAGACATTACATTTTGTCAGAACCTGGGAACCCTGGCTACAACACATTTTCGAGATCGGTTTTCTTGATTCGCCGGTGTCAGCTGTGAGTAGGTTACTGATCTTGAAACAAAGTGTTGATTAGATTCTGAGTCAAACAAGGAAAATGGTCTTGGAAATGGTATTAACTAGAGGTCGGCTAATTAATCGGATTGGCCGATTAATTATGGCCGATTATGAGTTTTCAAAATAATTATTAATCGGCATTTTTGCTCGCCGATTATGGCCGATACTTTTTTTGGTGAGAAACCACTTCCTCTAGTGTTACAATTCCATAGCAAATCACGTGAAAACTGTGTGCAGCCAGCCAGCGCATCTGTCGTG
>JACXGM010003731.1:0-16829 GCA_016801145.1 Umbra pygmaea
GCTCCAATACAGGGGATTTAAATGACGCGGGGCGTTTAAGCTCCTCCGTTCCTCCGCTCGCCATCACCACGCTGTGAGCGGACTGAACATGCGCACAACTTTTTTTGCAGAAATCAATCCGCGGATCACGTGTGTGCCGAACCGAAGATATTGATCCGAACGGATCACGGATCAATGACGATCCGTTGCACCACTACTTCCTATAGCCTGTAATGAGTGTCTGGATACTGAATGATTTAGATTTATTTTGGACCAGTCCTCCTTGCAAAACATCTCCAGTTCAGTTAGGTTGGATGGTTGCTGAGCATGGACAGCCCGCTTCAAATCACCCCACAGATTTTCAATGATGTTCAGGTCTGGGGACTGGGATGGCCATTCCAGAACATTGTACTTGTTCCTCTGCATAAATGCCAAAGTGGATTTTTAGCTGTGTTTTGGGTCGTTGTCTTGTTAAAATATCCAGCCTCGGCATAACTTCAACATTGTGACTGATTCCTCTACATTATTCTGAAGTATCTGGTGATATTGAGTGGATTCCATGCGACCCTCAACTTTTAAATTCCCATTACTGGCACTGGCCACACAGCCCCACAGCATGATGGAACTTCCACCAAATTTTACTGTGGGTAGCAAATGTTTGTCTTGAAATCCTGTGTTATTTTGCCTCCATGAATAACGCCCATTGTTATGACCAAATAACTCCATCTATGTTTCATCAGTCCACAGCACCTTTTTCCAAAATGAAGCTGGCTTGTCCAAATGTGTTTGCATAACTCAAGCGACTCTGTTTGTGGCGTGCGTGCAGAAAAGGCTTCTTCCGCATCACTCTCCCGTACAGCTTCTCCTGGTTGAACGATGCACAGCGACACCATCTGCAGCAAGATTAAGTTATAGGCCTTGGAGGTCTGTGGGCTGTTTCTGACCGTTCTCACCATCCTTCGCCTTTGTCTGTCCAATATTTTACTTGGCCTGCCACTTTAAGGCCTTAACAAGAACTGTGCCTGTGGTCTTCCATTTCCTCACTATGTTCCTCACAGTGGACATTGACAGCTTAAATCTCTGCAATAGCTTTTTGTAGCCTTCCTCTAAACCATATTGTTGAACAATCTTTGTTTTCAGGTCATTTGAGAGTTGTTTTGAGGGCCCCATGTTTCCAGTCTTCAGAGATGAGTCAAAGAAAATAAAAACTTGCAATTGGCCACCATTAATACCTTTTCTCATGACTGGATGCACCTGTCTATTGTCACAATGTCTGTAGACTCTGTCCTTGTTCTGTGTCACTACAGGGTGTTTTCTCCCCTATGTGTTTTGTTTTGGTTTTGTTTCCCGCTCTTTGTGTCACATGATCCCGTCATATGTTTTTGTCAGCCTATCAGTTCTGTTCTTTTGTCCACACCTGCACCTCCTTCCCTCGTTAGTACGGTATTTAGTACTGAGTGTTTGTGAGTCCTGTGTGGTTCTTTGTTCCTGTCCAGTTCTTTCTTGTGTATAAATATATGTTCAGAGAAGACGCGCCTGCCTCCTCATCCTTGGAGCTGTGACATCTATGAAGTTCAAGGCTTAATGAGCTCACCAAACTAATTCTGTGTTCCAATTAATCAGTGCTAGGTAGTTACAGGTATACAAATCAACAAAATGACAAGGGTGACCAAGTTTTTGCACCTGTCTAATTTTATTTTGATTCATATTGCACATTTTCTGTTAATTCGAATGAACCTCATTTCACTACTGAAATATTACTGTGTGATTCAGTTATTTGATAGATTCAAATGAAATTGCTGATCCAAACACCAAAATATTTATAAATTAAAATCATAGAAATTGTCAGGGGTGCCTAAACTGTTGCATACGACTGTATGTGTGTGAAGGTTAGTGTTCCTCATCATTTGGTTATTTAGTGTATCTATTTGTAAATACAGGTACAAAAGGTGTGTTAACATTTGACACTTCTAGATCTTTACCTGATGTTGTCTTTTTAGGCTTTTAATCATAATCACATGACAATTTGTGTAATCTATACATGGCTTGGTTCTACTATAGCAGTTAAATGTTATATTTTTATTAAACTTATAAGATAACTAAAGGGATAGTTCACACAAATCCTCACTTTTAGAACCATTGAGAATATTTTCTGTAGTCTTATCCTCAGCCTCAGACTCAGACATAAACTAAAGAGGCAGCTTGAATGACACATGTAGAAGGTTCAGTCTGACATTTTCAAGAACAGGAAAAAAGTGCTATTTTATTTATCATTTTCAGACATCAGATTAGAGAGAACGTTGAGAGAGGATAGAACTAAAACATATCCTGTGGTAATGGTTTTAGAAAAATCAAACTGGCTTTTAAATAAGCCTCATCAAGGCAGTGGACGAATGTCCTCCAATATGAACATGGCTCAGATTAATTAAGCATTTGGTCTTGGTACAATCCTTGCACCTGTTTTAGTCAAAAAAACTTATGACTGTAGTGCGTTGCATCATCAACGCCTAACTTGAACTTGTAGACAATGTTCGAAAAAGCTGTGGTGTCAAAACAATTGTTAAAGTATACATTTTAGTCTTTGTTCATTCACTTATTCAGACACATCCCCTTCTGTCAAAACACATGTGATTGGCAGTTTAATTATAGTTCAAATGAAAAATCCCAGACTGATATGAATGTACAATCTATTCAACAAACAGAAGCAGGCAAGGCCACAGAAACGGTAACTGAGTGTGTATAGAAAATGATTCACTGTACTGAAGTATAATAAACTAATTTCTTACAGCAGCACAGAAATAAGCAGTTAATAAGTCTATCTGCATCCAATCAAAAAGCAAGAATGGTGTATTAATACGTATGTGTTTATATACAGTTCTGGTCAACATTATTGGCCCTTGACTAATTTGAATCATGTACAATATCTTCGGAAATATTTGGAAATGTACCAATAGGATGTCCAAGTGTACGCAACAAAAAGCCACCTTTTTAACGTACAGTACATGTAGTGATTACACAGAACGAACATAAAATATGACCTGGACATCATTAAAGCTACTCTTTCCCTAATATTTGTTGACAACAAATAACCCCTGAGTGTTTCTTTGTAGTTGTCTATAAGCTTCTTGCACCTGTCTGCTGGTAGTTCCTCCCACTCTTCAGTTGCAGATTGTTGACCCAAGATCTTTGACCCTTAGCTAGTTTTCTGACAAATTAGTAATCTCATTCAAGTCCTCCTGTACCAGAGGTCGCAAAGCAGCCCCACAGCTGTAAAAGAACGCTCCAGTAATCTCAAGTCATCCAGTACCAGACGTAGCAAAGCAGCCCCACAGCATTAAAGGAGCGCTCCAGTAATCTCATTAAAGTCCTCCAGTACCAGAGGTAGCTAAGCAGCCCCACAGCATTAAAGGAACGCTCCAGTAATCTCATTCAAGTCCTCCAGTACCAGACGTAGCAAAGCAGCCCCACAGCATTAAAGGAATTCTCCAAACCCCTAAACACCTAAAAATCGTTGGCCACTTATAATTGATCATAGGTGAGTCTTATTTTACAGCATTGACAATCTTGCTCTTTTCAAACTGATTTAACTTCCTCAATAATCATGGCAATGTTTTTTCCTTTTTCCTCCCATTTCTTCTTTGAATTGTTATTGTTTTATCCTGTGCTGTTCTACTGTTTCACTCCACACTTTTTATTTGGAGATATCGTACATGATGAATTTAAAATGATGGGGTGCCAATAATGTTTGCCACGATTGTACAGCTCTGAAAAGAATTAAGAGACCACTGCAATGTGTTCTTAAATCAACCCCATTGAAAACCTCTGGAATGTGATGAAGAGGAAGATGCATAGACAAAAGCTGAGCTGCTTGAGGTTTTGAGTCAAAAGTGGCATAAAGTCACCCAACATCAACGTAAAAGACTGGTGGAGAGCATGACAAGATACATGAAAGAGAACTATTATTAGTTATTAGGACAGTAGCTATCCAGGACCAGAGTAGGACATGTCTGTATTACAGTAACTGTATTTGCAATAGCTAAGTGTCGAAGGGTCAGTTTTATACACTCAGATTAAGCATAGCAGTGGACTAATCAAGTTGAATGGAAATGTCCATTGATCTTGCTTTCTTAGTCCAAGACTAGACTTAATCCATGTCCATGAAACCGCCCCGTATAGTTGAATAGTTATGCTGCATTGCTTTAAAACATCATCAGATACAGTCTGAGTAAGAAAAATCTAAACCTAATAACTTTTATTAGAGATAAGGTTGGATAAGTGAGGATGGTTTATTTACAGATTTATACTTGTAAAAAGTTACACAACGGATTAATAATGTGTGATGATGATCAAGGTGAATATGAATTTTCCATATTATCTATGTAAAATACCCAATAGTGGGCTGTGGGTTTATTGAAATCCCTTGACTAGCCTGAATGTATTTGTAAAATGTCCATCACATGCATATAATGTAAACAATCAAAAATGTAATAAGTGACAGTTCATCTACAAAGATTGTTGAAACCAAACACACTTTACCTTTCGTATAAACATATTTGAAACAATTGAAGTCAGTTTAAAAAAATAGGGGAACACAACAGTGTCTGTTTCAATCAATAGAATGTATTTTCTAAAGGCTTCACCAAATTATTTGACAGATACCAAACCTGAAACCTAGCAAGGGACTCAGGGGCGTGGCCAGTCTTGGGAATCTGAAAAGTACTCGACCTATTGCAGTAAGACACTTTTTTTATCAGTAGAGAAATCAGTGGAGAGAGGAATAAGTGGACTGTGAGCACAGATTTTGTATAGCATCAACACAGTTTTTTTTTTCATGCCAACAACATTTACTCCATGCCAACAAAACTGGTGGCTTCAGTGACCTGAAATAACGTTAGACAAGACATAAGTAATATAAAAAAATCAAAGTACAACTAGTAGACAATTGTTTCGGGCTCTTGCCAGTGCCTCTTTCCCTCCTCTGAGTCAGATGTGGATGTTGAAGTTGAACTGAGGCTGGAACTTGGATGAAAACTGACATTCAAAGGATTAGACTGCTCAACGCTGACAACTTGAGTCAAGGTCATCAGGTTCCACCTGTAATAACAGCAACAGCATAACAATAATAATAATCAATGAAATAGGCACAACATATACTGTGAATGTCAGTAGGGGAAGGGCCCATTTCAGTACGTCTACAGTAACTGGTTTTGGTAGTGTGTACACAGTTGGTGGTTTGAGAAAAGCAGTTTATGTGTGGGGGAAATCCCTGTCCTTTCACGAGTAATGTAATTCATTGTAATAACAATGATTGTGGCTTTGTAAAAGGGGCCATGTATGCCTGAAAATAAATAAATAAAAGTCACGATTTCGGCAATGTTCACATGTACTAACTAGACCGAATGAATTATAAATCCCTACAATTACTAGGACCTATCCAAATGAATTATAAATCCATACAATTACTAGGACCTATCCAAATGAATTATAAACCCGTACAATTACTAGGACCTATCCAAATGGTGATTGTTACAAAAACATTTGGTAACACATGATAATCCACTTACACTCCCATTACCAGTGTTGGGGAACGTTACTTTAAAAAGTAACTAGTTACTTTACTTAGTTACTTCTCCAAAATGTAACTGTGTTACCTTCTGCGTTACTTTTTATTGAAAGTAACTACATTACGTTACTGCGTTACTCTTTATTGAAAGTAACTAATTAAACTAATTTAATTTACTTTAAAAAATGCTTTTTACATATGATTTTTGGGGTGTCTAGGTTTAGTATCATACAATACTCATTGGACAAAAAATTATCAATTTATTAACCTTCCCAAATATTTAAACGATTTGAATCAATTTTAATGTTAAGTTAATTAAGAAATAATTATTTTTTACAGAAGCTGGGAGCAATTAGGGTTAACTGTCTTGAATGAAAGAGGCTTCAACTTGGTAATGTGAACCAGGATCCTAATAAACAAATAGGTCACCTTGCCGCCCCAAGATAGAGATTGCCTGATCAAGTCAAGTGCAGACTTGTGGTAACTACTTTTTCTGGGCATGATCCAATTGACCAATATGATCAGTCTAGTATTTCTGATGAATATGTGAGTGTTTGTATGTAAAACCAATTTCATCTCAATATCTGAGTACATAACAAATTTTTACTGAGTAAAGCTATACAGATAAAAAAAAATATTTGAGTTCCATTCAATATGCAATGGGATTTGACTCCTAGTATTGCTACTGAAATTAATGGAGACACATGGAGAAAACATTGAGCAGGCCTGAACCAGAAATATTGAGTCTAAAGGGTACAGTTTAGATCTGTTGGGTGGCAGAATTATAAGCATTCTGAATGTGTGTTTACTGGCACAAATACACATGTTCCGAGTGCATGTCACTTGAATTCTTGGACACCTTATGTACTATATGTAGAAAACTACCATAATATGCGTTCTCATCGCCCATAATATGCGATCTCATCGCCTGTTAAAACACATTGGACATTTTCTGTAACATTATGCATGTTTTCAACGCGTGTTTATTGGAATAACCGGCAAAAATATAACTTGAAAATAACATACCTCCACTCGTTGTAGACGCCATAGTAGAAAAAAGCAATTTTGGTCCAAAACATTTGAGTGACACGAACGATGACAAGCTTTCCATTATATTCCCACTCGACAGGTGCTTGCACATGACGCACAGCTCGCTGAACACATTTATTTATCCTCCCTGCTTTTTGATAGTTTTGAAATAATGTGAATATTTCCAGCTGTTAAAATGTAGGCTATGTATTCTTCCATTTGCTAACCTCCAATAACGCTGCGCATTACAATTTTAACTGCAAGATCTCTCCTTTTTTTGATTGGCGTGAAGTCGCACTAATGAAATACGGATTACAAAACAACAACAACGGATAATAAATTATTAACTTGTGTGCTAAAACAGTAAAGGTGAAAATATAACGTAAATGTAACTAATTTTCTCGTTATAAATGTAACTAGTAACTAATTATTTGCATTTTGAAAGCAACGCGTTAGGTTACTTTTTTTCCAAAAAAGTAGTGTGACTAGTGTAACCCCAACACTGCCCATTACATGTATTGTAATTAGAACATTGCATTGCAAGTGCTTGTTTATTTTATCTTATTATCCTACTGGAAAACGACGTGGCACAAATCGATTCTCCGAACCAACAATGTAAAAATTATGTGTATGTTTTTTTTAGTAGTTGATACGAAATGTTCAGTGAATAGTAATACAAATATTGGTGATACAACCTTGTTGATTTTTGGATTTTGCAAATATAGTTATTTAGCTATAGAGTTATGTAGCTATGTTGAACTCTAACAAAACTGTAATTTACACAAAGTTTCTATATTCAATAAGCCATACTATATGCTACCTAGTCTTCATAGCTTTCCTGGATTTAGTGATGGCAACATTTTTTGAACATAATATTTCAGTAGACAGCTGTTTTTCCAAATGTTTCATGACATGCAACAAATGTAATTAATATTAAAATATGAAATATAGTTAATTACCTTATTAGAACGTCTTATCTCTAGTGGCCGGGAGGTTGAACATTCCGTGGCAGTTCTTTTTGGAGAACGTTTTCCATTTGAAAATGGTTGGAACAGCATGCGACTTCCAAACATTCCGTGGTGGTGTGCACATCAGTTTACTCTGCAAGTTCGTCTCGAAGTCCTCCGACATAAAATGCTGGCTACATGCACGCAGTTGCTGGTACTTACTTTGCAGTCTATTTATGTCATATTTTGGGTTTCGAATAGCTGACAACCACTCTATACATTGGTCAATATCCCACTCCGGGAAATAGATGATATTAAATGCCTTTCGTCTTTGCCTCCTTGACAAAAAGCACATTCGAAAACACATTCAAAAAAATTTCTGTAATATATTTCTCACGGATAAGAATCAGATCAATGGTTCCTGAGACACAGAAAAAAACATGCAACAGTACACAGGTTGCTGAGACACAGAAAAAAAACTTGTAAGTATTTTTTTGTACCGGAGAGGAAACCACGCCCATCTCCTTTAGACCTGCCTCTGTACCTTGGTCAAACCCGCAAAGGTGAGTTGTACAAAACCTTTCTTTTTTGTAAATTCTGTGTACACAAACAATGTTCTCAATGCTCGAGTTAATGTGTACAGCCCCTGGTGATATTTTGAGCAAAGTTTCATGTTGTGTTGAGCCTTCTTAGTGTTTTAAAAATAGCGATTTTGATGCTATCATATTAGTGCCCCAATCACTCCCGTTCAAAAGGCGATTTAACCAAAACCAAAAATAAGGAAAATCTTAAAAGTGGCGTTTCCGTACTAATTATGCTTTTATACAAAAGTTTAACTCGGGTACATTTAAAAAAATAACTTTTTTTGCATTTTGGCGAGAGTTAAGCTTTAAGTTTATGTTTGCAACGCCTGGATCCAATATGCTAGTTCTAAAGGTTTACTAGTCCTAAAATACAGTTTTTTAATTTTTTGTAGGTTTCAACAAAACTTTTACATTCATTAAAGGGTTCCCATTGCTACTACTAAAATGTTGACGCTTTAAGTCATTTTTTTCCTTTCACATTAATGGTAAACCTCCACTGCACACTTGCCACTGTTATGTTTTCTTTTCTCTTCATCCTCTTTTTTTCCCCTTTCTCTTTTCCCTAAAGGAGAGATGGCTAATTCTGCATGCACCCTGTTCGCGAAAAACTTGCCTATCCTTGCTAGATTCGCCCAAACTGCCATGCTTGTGGGAGTGGTGCTGGGCGGGAAGGCTGACACGATAATGGAACCAAAGTATCTGTTCGAATGGAGGACCCACCTACACAAAGTCCCATGATTGATCAATCGGACGCAATTGTCACAAGTAATTTGCATAAGGTTGGGAAATCTGAACTTTTCTATTTGCCCCTCACGTCAACTACACATCGCTCAGCAGGCCACTCGCGCGCCCGCCTCCTTCAGCCATCACTGCCATCGCAAACAGTGGGTACATACAGTAAATCTTAAACTGACCCCTCCACCCCCGGCCCTCAATTTGCACGTTCATGCGCACCTCCACCATTTGCACAAGTGTCCCAACGTTGAGGGAACTAAACTGATCAAAGGGGCTAAAACTGGTTTAGGGGCTAATTAGACCATGTGATACCCACTTCCAACGACTCTGCACCGATGCTACATTTGCTAACAAGTTGAAAAGGAAGTAGACTTGCATAATGCATTGTGTTACTTTTGAGCGTAAGCAATTTTGTGAGTTGCGGTCACTGCAACGCTAGTAATTTTTGTTTAGACGTTGCTGTCAATGCTGCAGATTTAATTTGGTCAACCCTCTGGGCCCCCTAGAATCTTTTAGGCCCCAGGCATTTGTCTGCTTTGACTGGCCTTACACTACGCAGGACTCTACCAATTTGTGCTGCCCTTAAATGTACAATATGTTGTTTTCCAAAACAATAACAAAAGATGTACTTTACATTTTTTTTACAAAAAAGCAAACATCACTATACCTATATTATAAATATTTCTTAGTTATGTACTTACATTATCCTAAATGTTTCCACCAACTTTTGTCATTTGTAAAATATTTCGAAGACACGGACGTTTCATTTTGTCTTCCATCAATGGCGTCATATAACCTTGACTGCTCTAGTTGTTCTAAGTTCCAGGGAACCGCCAAACATAAGATGAATAAAGTTATAATATCTTTAACAATACATTACTTTGTCAGTTAATATTTTTTCTGCCAGAGACGCTAGATTGGAAGTTTGTCATTGGCGATAACAAAACCCATGATCCCACGCTACTTCCCGACTTCATCCAAGTACATGTTTTGCTATTGTTTTGATTGAGAGCCCCCTGGCGGCCAAAAACTACATATTGTACGTTTAACAGACATCCCAGGCATAGTTGATAATGTCATGACCAGAAGTCGGACCCTGGCCATGTGGACGCAGTTGTAACTGTCCATGGCATTTATTAAATAATCATCAAACAATTCCTTATTTATTACAACAAACAAATTACATGTTTAAATAGCCTAGTATTTGGTCTCCATCAGCTGCGGTCGGTGGATCTTAATTGGGGAGGACAGGTTCGTATTACGCTCGGGACCGGAGTGAATGGAATGGTGCGCAACGCACAAAACCCACTGTGCAAAACAAAAAAACACTGGGTTTTGTGCGTTGTGCACCATTCCATTCACTCCGGTCCCGAGCGTAATACGAGCCCGTCCTCCCCAATTAAGATCCACCGATCGCGGCTGGTCTCCATATACCTTAATGTTGGATTTTCAACACTGCAGAAGCAATATTTAAAAATGTCAATATAAAAAAATAAAATACAAATGGACAAAATGTATTAGAAACACAGAGCTAGTAGGCTACTTGGTTGCACAATCTTTGGCAGAGACCAACCATGCAATTGCTTATTGTCAGTAATCTTGCTGAAACGTTCACCGGCAATTTGCCCCGCTAGTACTTGGTTGCACAATCTTTGGCAGAGATCAACCATGCAATTGCTTATTAATCTTGTGAAACGTTCACCGGCGATTTGCCCCACTTTTCAACTTCTAATGTTCAAATATAAAAACAAATGATTTAATATACAGTAGGCTACACTGTTAAAACTCCAAGAGAATTTAAAGAGCTTCTGTCACGAACTGTCTATTTCAGGGTCTTGCAGGGTCATTATCTCATGTATTGTATTTGGTCGTGTGCCTGACGTCACATTGTTATTGACATCAATGCGGTGCGGTGTGCGTGAGCGAGCAGCAAGTTAAATATCAGCAGCAGCGGCAGGTGCCGTTGTACAGCAAAAGCACATTGGAGACTGTCGGTAGAGAAAAGCTATGCTCAATAACGTATTCTTCGGTATCGTACCCAAGACTATTGCTTTTATCATTTTAAATGTGTTTAAATGTTCTAAAGAACGCAGACGTTTTTAATAAGTGTTACGTTTTCAAGCTGTTTTGTAGCTGTTTAAATTAACATGAATTATTCTGACACTGGTGATGTCGCAAACATTTCCGAACTACTTCAGCCGCTCTGTGCCACACACAACCAAAGTACTTTCCCGCCTCTGCGGCTGGAATCCAAGTCCCTGGTCACTTCTGCCACAATGTTCGCTGTTGGAGTCCTAGGGAACCTAATAGCCATTATTGTGTTGTGCGTCTCCAAAAAAGAACAGAAGGAGACCACTTTCTATACATTGGTTGTTGGAATGGCTATCACGGACCTGCTGGGCACCTGTTTTACTAGCCCGGTGGTGATCGCCACCTACATAGTCCAGAGGTGGCCAGGCGGAGACCTGCTGTGCGATTTCTTCTCATTCTCAATGCTCTTTTTTGGGTCTGCTGGAATGTCCATCCTGTGCGCTATGGCAGTGGAAAGATACATGGCCATAAACCACGCATACATTTACTCCCAGTACGTTGACAGGACGATGGCGCGTTTTGCGCTGATGGGAATATATCTGGTTAACATTGTGCTGTGCATTATGCCCAACTTTGGGTTCGGGAAGCATGTGCGCTACTTCCCCGGAACTTGGTGTTTCTTAGAGTGGAGGGCAACGGACATCCTAAATGCCTCCTACTCGTTTCTGTACGGTGGGGTCATGTTGGTGTTGATCGCGGTGACAGTTGTTTGTAACTTCGCGGTCTGTCGGTCACTCGTACTGATGAGCCAGAAGACGCGGATAGTACGAGCGAAGGTGTCTGTACAAGAAGGCTCAAGGCGCGGCTTCCTGCCCTCAGTAAACTACCAGTCCGCGGCTGAGATCCAGATGTTTTGGCTCATGATATTCATGACCATAGTGTTTCTGGTGTGCTCCATTCCTTTAGTGGTAAGTAAAATAAATTACATTTAAATTGTAATTTTCTAATATGGGATATGTGGGGTTGATGTCTCTAAAACGTTTAGTGAATTACTGTAAATGAGCAAAAATAGTTTATATTGTGTGTGTATTTCCGTTAGCCAAGTTGACCACAATACGTTTTGGGGAAGGGGGTGTGTGTTGATGAAAGGAAAGGAGGAAGCAGAGGCTAAGGAGACAGCTACACTTTAAAAAAATGGTGCTATGTAGAACCATAAGAGGTTCCATATAGAATCTTAACCACCCCAAAGAACCGCTGAAGAACCACTGAAGAACCAGTCTGGGCTTAACAGGTTCTTTAAATGGGTATGGTGCTATATAGCACCACAACTTCAGCAGTTCGTTGGGGTGGTTAAGGTGCTACATGGCACCTCTTATGGTTTTACATAGCACCATTTTAAAAGATAGGTGCTATATAGCACTTAAAGTGGTTCCCCTATGATTACAAGCCATGAACCACTTTTAGTGCTATTTAGCACCATTTGTTTTCAGAGTGTGGATAGAGAGGAAGGGCACAGTCAGCCAAAACGGGGTTCGAACCACTGCCAGCAGGGAACACGTGCAG
This sequence comes from Umbra pygmaea, assembly GCA_016801145.1. Classification (NCBI taxonomy): domain Eukaryota; kingdom Metazoa; phylum Chordata; class Actinopteri; order Esociformes; family Umbridae; genus Umbra; species Umbra pygmaea. The sequence continues at coordinate 12,432 of JACXGM010003731.1, forward strand.
ATGGGAGCTTAGACCGATACATCAAACTCTAGCTTAATGTAAAGCAATATTAAGATGCTTTTAATTCATGGTATAAAAAATGAATTCACAAAGTTAGGCCAGTGTGAACGTTGGTGTTTTATTTTATGACGTAGGTGTAGAACCATAGTATGAAATAAAAACTGTGGATTTAATTTTAAAACAAAATCATGCAAATTTATTATTTAAGTATGAATTATACTATGAATCCCGGCAAGAAATGTATATTGGGCCAGTGTAAACACATTTTGACCAAGGTTTTCCAATTTCTTTGTATTGTAATATCATCTTTCATATTATTATAAGAAGATATATAGAGTTGTAGGAATCTTCGAAATGTGTTTCTCTATATACAGTACATAAGCGTAGATCTATATTTTCTCTCAATATTACAGGTGCGCATTTTTGTAAATCAGCTGTACGGGCCTGCCTACATCTGTAATGGAGGACAACCAGATTACCGCAGTGATCTGATGGCTATCCGATTTGCCTCGTTCAACCCCATTCTGGACCCCTGGGTCTACATCCTTTGTCGCAAGAACCTGTTGGTGAAGGGCTGTGAGAGGATGAAGAAGACAGTTGGACGTGTTAAAGTGGGCCGCCGTAGTAATTTAGGGTGGGTTGGCACTATCAGTCAACGTTCACCCCAGTCATTTGAACACAGCAACGAGACAAGTTATGTGTCATTACGCACAACCAGCCACAGAAACCAGGTTGCCAACAAAAGTAAATCATCTCCAGACTATACCATGCGACAAGCGTGGGACTTTGACACAGCTCAGGCTAACTTTCATCCGTTTAGTGTTGACCAGACTAGCGTGCTGGGGTTTGAGACAGGAATTCCCCCGGCATCAAAACCGTCTGTGCAACTGTCCCCTTTCCGACACAGCGAGATGCTTCCGGGGATGTGTGCACCAGCAGCTCTCCATATCCCTTTCAGCAAAGTGGACATAGTCACCTGTACCTTCAGCACGCCAAGTTCCTGCCAATCAGAGAAGTGCCTTTGAAATAAACTGGGGAAGATTCTATTGGGTCTCTTGATGAACCTGAAAGTTTTTCACTTACCGACAATATGTCTGAGGTGCTAAACACAGACAGCCAAACAGATGTTTGACATTTACCTTCATCTAGCCTACAGGTCAGATGACAAATACTTGGTTGAAAATCTACTAATTTGTACATTTTACGATGCACTTTACCAGTCTTCAACATAATTGTAAGATCATACCCTATGGGTACCACAAACACCTGCTTGCTTTTACAACAGCAGGGCCTTTATGTTTTTTTAATTCAATGAATTTAAGAAAAATTATTTTAAGGTGATGTATTTTATTAGATCTTTTCAGGAAAAAAATGTAGTGTTTTAATTTGATCACCCTGCTTTAGGAAAAAAATGCTGAAAACATATCAGCCACTAAACAAATTTCACAAATAGTTTTCTTTTGCTGCAGAATTATTTCTCTGCTCTATCGAATTGCCTCAAATAACCTACTGTACTGTACATCCGTTTCTGCCTTTGATACAAATGTGTGTTTTTGTCTGTCTTTATCAAGAATGGGAAGTTCTATTTTTTTGCCATAACGGTGTTATGTAATCAAGGTTTGGAGGTACTGCGTTTACTGTGACATCAGTGTTGTAGGCACGGTAACAACATGGGTAATAACATGACAAAGTTATTTTCTTACTGTTACATATTTTTGATAACATACATACATTTCCTTTTTGAATGTGTTCGTAGGCTATTTGGAGAAATGTGAGTAATTTCCAAAACAATGTCAATAATTCAAATGATGTCCCAGTGTCGGGATGTCATTACCTGACTATATTGTATGAATTCATGGGGAAATTTCAGTTTTTTGTATTCCAGTCAAGGTGTTGTTTTGAGTTGTGGTTATGTATGTTAGTTAATGTGTGGAACCCTCTGGACAGCTGCTATGCTTCTATGTGTCTTTATTATGATAATATCCAAGTGCTTGTGAACAGATTACTAATATCATACAGCTGGTGTTAATGAGTACTTAGTCAAGTCAAGTTTATTTATCATGTGCATCGAATAACATACATCATCCCATACAGAGAAATTCTTTTTGACATGGCACGGCGATTCTATGCAGTGGGCTTAAAAACAAGAATTACAACAATATAAGAATTTTAAAATAATAATGGCAATAGTAATAGTAATACTAAACGCTATGTACTAAGCAGTATATAAGTTCAGGTGTCCAGAGGCGCGGCACGGTTCATTGATTGTCTTTACCCCGGTTATGGTGTGAGTGTTTGTGTTAATTATGGAGTAAAGTATTACGTTGCTGTTGATGGACGATCTGATGGAATCACGACGTACCTTACTGGAAGTACCCTCACCACTAAAGTGTTGTTCAGTAATATGTACTGGGTAAATTGAGACAAGCGCATGCTCTGTATAGTTTTAGTGAGTCTATGCCACGACAGAGCATAGTACTAGGCTATATATACGTTGTACATCTCTTCACATATCCATCAGCCATTGACAGAGCAGTTATACATTCTTTGGACTTCATTAAAACAACAGAACATTACTTCCTGTCTTGGTCTCCCTCAACCCTACATAGTGACAATTGTATTGTGCATTGTTGTATCGATTGGGAATTATTGTTTAACTAAGCATGAAATCTGATGTCTTAAAAAACATTTAACTAAACGCAATCAATAAATGGTGTGGAAAAGACAACAAGCATATCAATGATCAAGGATTGATATGATCATATTCAAAACAGAATTAGTGTTGAATACCCACGGATTTTGTGACATATTACACGAAGCATTGTGCTATGTAGAGTATTTGAAAAGGTGTGATTTAGTGTGTGGTTCTTTTCCTGAGAACAACACTTATGAATATATGTTTAGAGATCCGCAACCTCACAATCGCTACTACATGTCTATGGAACTCCAGGGACCTACACTACGAAGCAAGTTCAACATGCCCTGGATATCTTTTCATTGGCTTCACCCAACCTAATAATTGTGATCTAGGTAAGAGATGTCACAGCGGTGGTTATCAATTTGTTAAATTGACCCAGGGTTTCCCGATCTAGCGACAAGCCCGTAGATCTGACAATAATTACATTTGTGTATTACATTACACCAATGTGTTGCTTAGATGTATGCCATATTATTTCGGTTGCAACCCTGGCAGTGTTAAAAGTTCGAGGGAGAAAAGAAATGTGCAGGGTATGTGTCAAATAATCAATTTTAAAATATTGGGTTGTTCAACAAATGTGTAAGTACTGTGGGTGTAAATCGTACAATGTACTGTCTCTCTCACTGTAAAATGGGATACATTGATGTTGGTTCCGTGTCAAGCACAGCATTCATGAAACTACCTGTAGCAAATATGCGCACTGGCAACATACCGCTCAAGAAGTGATTACTTTAATCCATCCACTGAGAAACTAAACTGTCTTTCATAAAAATACCCATCAGAGAAAGCCAATGGCGACTCGACTCCTAGAATGGTGACGCATTTTTCAATCGAGAATTGATTGGTAAGCAGGCGGTGCTTTTATTCAGGTTAATCTGTTTTCTCAACTATCGCATCATAATTTACCATGGCGATGTAACACGGTAATACTGAAAACCCAGTTAAACCTGAAGTTACCTCGTTAACCCCAAATTTTGCTTCGTAGTATAGGCCTCGGGTGAGTGCAATTAACTACGAGATAGAAACAAAATCCAGATATGCTTTGGTCCTCTTTGTAGAGCCCTGCACTACAACATTCCTGAACATTCCTTTGGATTATTGAATTTAGGCATTGTGATGCCCTCTTCCGAGGAATAGTGTGAACTGAACCATCTCTAGAAAAGGCTGTAGTTATATATCCAGTCTTCAGGGGGCACTCTGGGACAGGGATGGAGAGCACTAACATTTCAGGTAAAGGCACGTCTCCTGTGGACATTTATTAATTACATATCGTATCACTGCTATTATCTTAGTGAACGAGTGTAAAGTCTAATATGTTGTGTTCAATTTCATATTTTGTTGTGAAAGTGATTATTTCTTTCTTCCTTTGGCTCTATACTTAAACAAATTATAGTTCCCATATTCAGGAACAGAGCCAGACAAATATTCACCAGCAGAGTTAGAGGCTACATGGTCTGGGAAAGGTCTACCAGACAAATTAGTCTTTGAAGATGAGACTGGAGACAAAACAGCCTTAAATCAAACAACTCAAGAGTCCTGCTCTACAAATCTGATAAAGATACTCAGCGCCAGGTCAGCTCGATCAGTTGGTTAGACCTCAGGCAGTTATTACATGCATATACGGTATATTCAATGAAATACTAAACGTAAGTGCATAATTGATACCAATCTGCTGAAACAGAAGTACAATATATATGTGT
>JACXGM010003731.1:16929-40715 GCA_016801145.1 Umbra pygmaea
TGTGTGTGTGTGTGTGTGTGTGTGTGTGTGTGTGTGTGTGTGTGTGTGTGTGTATACAGTGCCTTGCGAAAGTATTCGCCCCCCTTGAACAATTCGACCTTTTGCCACATTTCAGGCTTCAAACTGTCAGGTCCATCCCTGAGTCCCATCCTCCCAGGCAGCGGTGTAGCACAAGATCCTGGGCCCTATGCATTGGCAGTCCTGATAGGCCCCTATGTTCCTCAACCACAATATATTCCAGACTTTTCAAGGGCCCTCTCTCCCCTTGGGCCCTGGTAATCATTATTGGTTTTACCCCCAGTCCGACGCCCCTGTTCCCAGGCATTCTGATTCACCCGAGTACTAGTTATATTAAGTTGATAGACTGTTCGAGTATTTTATGTTATCCAGATCCATGTTTTCTATAGTATATTAAGTGCTTCCCTACGAGGTTCTCTAGCTTTCTCTATGGAGGCTACTTAGTGCAGCCGTGTGGTTTTACACAGCTGTGCCATATCCTCATTAACAGGGTATAAATACCTGAGAGCTTGTTACAGACATTGTCGATTATTGATCCGCATGTCATGAGAGCTGTTTGTGTTTTGGATCGTCTTGTTTTGGAACAGTAAATCCTTTCCGCACCTGCACTTGTCTTCGTTATTTCATCTATTCACGTGACACAAACATAAAGATCGAAAACTGTAATTTTTTTGTGAAGAATCAAAAGTGGGACACAATCATGAAGTGGAACGAGATTTATTGGATATTTCAAACTTTTTTAACAAATAAAAAACTGACAAATTGGGCAAGCAAAATTATTCAGCCACTTTACTTTCAGCAAACACTCTCCAGAAGTTCAGTGAGGATCTCTGAATGATCCAATGTTGACCTAAATGACTAATGATATTGATTAGAATCCACCTGTGTGTAATCAAGTCTCTGTATAAATGCACCTGCTCTGTGATAGTCTCAGAGGTCGGTTGAAAGCACAGAGAGCATCATGAAGAACAAGGAACACACCAGGCAGGTCCGAGATACTGTTGTGGAGAAGTTTAAAGCCAGATTTGGATATAGAAAGATTTCCCAAGCTTTAAACATCCCAAGGAGCAATGTGCAAGCGATAATATTGAAATGGAAGGAGTATCAGACCACTGCAAATCTACCAAGACCCGGCTGTCCCTCTAAACTTTCAGCTCATACAAGGAGAAGACTGATCAGAGATGCAGCCAAGAGGCCCATGGTCACTCTGGATGAACTGCAGAGATCTACAGCTGAGGTGGGCGAGTCTGTCCATAGGACAACAATCAGTCGTATACTGCACAAATCTGGCCTTTATGGAAGAGTGGCAAGAAGAAAGCCATTTCTGAAAGACATACATAAAAAGTGTTGTTAAAATTTGCCACAAGCCACCTGGGAGACACCAAACAAGTGGAAGAAGGTGCTCTTGTCAGATGAAACCAAAATCGAACTTTGCGGCAACAATGTGTTACGTTCGTGCTGCTCCCCGGGAGGGGAGTGGGATGTCACTAACACTGTCCAAGGCCACACTGCGGCCAGCAAAGGAGGTATGGGGTCGTAGGTGCAAGCAAGGACACAAACACAAGTAAATGTACCTTTTTCACAAAGGGCTTTATTGCCAAGGTAAATAATAAATAATAATAATAATAATAATAAATATGTTTGGGAGGAGAGGCTGAGCTAACCCAAAAGAAATAAATAATAACCAAAGTCCCACCACTAACCTGCACTAACCTAACACACAAGAACTAACATACCTGGCACACGGTCAAGGTGCCCTAACCAAAGGTACAGTGGGTGGGCGCTCAGATCTTCCCTAGTGTACATATACAAGGGAGTATCCCTACGGGTGGTGTAAACCCAAGGGCGTCTGGCCTGACACCTCCCCAGTGCCTCCTCTCCTCCACTGGGAACACAAAGAGAAACAAAATGGTTAACACACAAACACCAGTCCCAAACACTAATTACACACACAAATAGGCCTACCACTCACTCTGACACTGACAACTAATACAAAACACAGCTCTCACAACACTACCAATACAGAACAAACCAGCAGAGCATCTGCTTAGCAAACCAAAGTGAGAGACAGACAAACACAAAATGGCACTTTTATAGAGAAGAAGGGCATGATGGGATTGGTGTTGATTGATGAAACCAGGTGTACGGGATAACGGAAGGGAGGAGTCAGTGATAAGTGGTGATGAGCTGAACCAGGGCCACCTGTGGGAACACAAACTGAACAGAGACAAACACACACACAGAAACACAGCACAGAACACCATAACAGACCAGGGCACATTGAACATAGAAACTTAGACTGGGGGACGTAACAAATGCAAAATGTTATGTTTGGCGTAAACGCAACACAGCTCATCACCCTGAACACACCATCCCCTCTGTCAAACATGATGGTGGCAGCATCATGGTTGGGGCCTGCTTCTCTTCAGCAGGGACAGGGAAGATGGCTAAAATTGATGGGAAGATGGATGGAGCCAAATATAGGACCATTCTGGAAGAAAACCTGATGGAGTCTGCAAAAGACCTGAGACTGGGACGGAGATTTGTCTTCCAACAAGACAATGATCCAAAACATAAAGCAAAATCTACAATTGAATGGTTCACAAATAAACATATCCAGGTGTTAGAATGGCCAAGTCGAAGTCCAGACCTGAATCCAATTGAGAATCTGTGGAAAGAACTGAAAACTGCTGTTCACAAACGCTCTCCATCCAACCTCACTGAGCTAGAGCTGTTTTGCAAGGAGGAATGGGCATACATTTCAGTCTCTCGATGTGCAAAACTGATTGAGACATACCCCAAGCGACTTACAGTTGTAATCGCAGCAAAAGGTGGCGCTACAAAGTATTAACTTAAGCGGGCTGAATTATTTTGCACGCCCAATTTTTCAGTTGTTTATTTGTTAAAAAAGTTTGAAATATCCAATAAATTTAGTTCCACTTCATGATTGTGTCCCACTTGTTGTTGATTCTCCTCAAACAATTACAGTTTCATATCTTTATGTTTAAAGCCTGAAACGTGGCAAAAGGTCGAAAAGTACAAGGGGGCCGAATACTTTCGCAAGGCACTGTATATATGTGTGTGTGTGTGTGTGTATGTATATACACACACTCACCTAAAGGATTATTAGGAACACCCATTCAATTTCTCATTAATGCAATTTTCTAATCAACCAATCACATGGCAGTTGCTTCAATGCATTTAGGGGTGTGGTCCTGGTCAAGACAATCTCCTGAACTCCAAACTGAATGTCAGAATGGGAAAGAAAGGTGATTTATGGTGATCTTATTAATCCTTTAGGTGAGTACACACACACATATATATAAAATCCTTTAGGTGAGATATATATATATATACTCACCTAAAGGATTTTTAGGAACACCATTTTAATACTGTGTTTGACCCCCTTTCACCTTCAGAACTGCCTTAATTCTATGTGACACTGATTCAACAAGGTGCTGAAAGCATGTGTGTGTGTGTATATATATATATATACATGTGTGTGTGTGTGTATACATGTGTACGTGTACGTGTATGAGTATATATATAACAAACTGTTAAAGTAACAGTATTCTTAGAAAGACAAAGTACTTCATGATATATTTAGAAATACTTTATTCTGACACAGAATAATGCCATTGTACAAAAATATAGGAATCCATTTCAATAATAATGATATTAATAATATTGACGTTAATTGCTCTGAAACACTGAAACAACAATGATAAAAACTCCACTAAACTGCAAAATCACTGTACATTTCCTTCCATTGTGTGGAATTTGACAAGATGTACTTTTGAGGTCAGTGCTACTTGTTCTGATCATTTTGAAGTTTAAAACCTATCAAACAGTTCAAAAACTTCAGCAGCACAAACCCTTAGGACATGTGACCATTACAATAAATATACATATACCATCCATAAAAATTACATCTCATATGAAACAATAATAAATAAATAATTTATCTGTCATAAATATGTTGACTATAATACAGTAATGTTAAGGGATACATTGCATCCGTTAAGAGTTCAACTGAACATTGTCCCATGTAATTACGACCGGAAAGATTCCTGCATTGAGTCAAACTAGTACTGACCTTGTCTACATGTGGGCATCTGTTTTTCAGGTGAAAAGAGAGCCTGTGTCACATCAGAGATTATAAATATAATAACAAGACACGTATGTCTTTGTCTAATACTGGGATACATTATCCATAGCAGAAAAGTGTATCCACTAGACCACAGAATTCAAAATGAGGCAATAGAGGGCCTAGTTTATGTTGTTTTTTGGTCTTTTCTTTCAATTGATGCCTAGTTAAGCACTAGATAACCAGATGAGATTAGATCCTAATCAAGTAATGATCGAATCAATCAATTAGGTACACGGTAAGAGAGAAACTAGGTGCTTCATGGAACCGGTGAGACACCTTTGCTCTAGATCACCAGTGACAAACCGATTTCAGGCCCGAGTGCCTGTAGGTTTTCATTTATAACATGTACTTTGTACTTGATTGATCACTAATTGGTACTTTATTAGATCACTAACTGGTTAAACTAGCCCATCTCCTGGTTGTCTAGAACATAATTGGGCACCATTTTGAAGGAAAAAACAAAAACCAGCTCACACTAGAGCTCTTCATGGGTTCAGTTTGACAGCTGTCCATTAGAGTGTTTAGTTACAATGTCAGATTCAGAACACAAGCATTATAAGTCATATATAAAACATGTATCAAAATATCATTAGAAAATGTTGTCCTAAACTTAACTCAACTCTTTCATTGACACCATATAGAAAAGCTACTAATTTGCTTAATTGTGAATTGACTCCTTAACTTGGACAGATTTTGGACTGAGTGAGAATAGTCTGGCTTTGCCCCTCCATTTTTACAGTTTAGTGGGAAAAAATGGGAATCCTAGAAATAGTGCCAGTTTTTCTTGAAAATTACATTGTTGCTAAAAATTCAACAGACTCATACCAACGTTGTTGGAGTCAGAGATTCCATTATCCCTAGTTAATGCTAGCTCATATCTGGCTAGCCTAGCAGCTTGCTATATCACATGCTAGCTTTCTTTCTGAAGTGTTTTCAGTCCAGAACATTAACAAGGCGACATTCCATCTTTACTCCTCCTACACATTTAGTAGATTTTTGAAGATCACAGAACAGCACCATCTCCTGCAGTTTCTTTGTTCCCTCTCATCTTGACAAGTACAGTATGTGAGTAATCCCGCAGAGGTGTGTCTTTTAAACCCGTTACACGTTAGGTTGATCGCCACCAAAAACCACTGATCCTGAACAGGAAATGGAAAACAAGAGGAGGCGTGGCTATCTCCCCTATCATTCAAAACACCCTGTGTCCTGAATCATGCTGGGGACCAGTCCGGTTGCGTATGTTTTACAATGACCACTTCGGCCCTCCTTGAAGCCAGAGGTTCCCCAGACGCAGCTCCCATTTCAGCTGTGTCTCCTCAGGCTAAGGGGCTGATAGGTAGTTGACAACTTCCCTATTTCACTTCAGTCAGGCTGACTCAGCCCATGCAACTGCAACTGGCCGCTGAAAGTGACTGGATGGTCTGCCACGTGGTATGTGTGTCCATGAAGGACACAGGCTCATACCGGTCTGGTCGGCAGCAGGGGTGGGCACTGACCCGCCGCGAGGTTCGCCGTGGTAGGGACCCGTTCTCCATCAGGGCCTTGAGGGCCAGGTCATAGTTAGTCCGGGACGACCGGCAGGAGCCCACGCAGAACTTGAAGAGAACGATCTCATCTGAGTCGAAGCCCAAACCCAAGTCCCTTACCCGCATTTCTCGTTTTTCCACCTTGCAGTCTCGGCTGCTCTGCTGCAGGGGCCTGGTCCTGCCCTTTCTCTCCCGCTGTTTGTCTTTCTCTTTCTTCTTCCTCTTCTTCTTCGTCTTGGCCGAGCCTTTTGGTTCGGCGTCTGAGGGGTCGGAACTGCGGGGGGAACGCCCCCCCCACGGGCCACTCTGATAGTCATCGGCTTCGCCCGTCACAAAGTGGTCTGAGGGAGGGAGAAAGAGATGCAGACAGAGAGAGATGAGAACAGAGTCACATAAGGCTAGCGTTGCCTTTTTGTCCACTGACAGAGGCTTCAATTAAAGGAGCTATTGAGATGTAAAACACACAGAACAGCTCTGCTCTTACCATGAAGTCCATACCAGGGGGTGGCCGGGCCACTCTCCTCCTCCTGTTCTTCATCCACTTCCGGTAGAGTGTCGGGAAACTGCCTTTCTTCCACACCGTCAATCAGCCCCACAGTCTGGCTTGCATCTGCCCCCATACCAGCTCCCTCCACCAGGGGCAGCAGAGAGACTGCCACCCAAAGCAGCACCTGTGGATGGAGGCAGAAGATGCAGTGAGATGATCTACCAATCTACCAAGCAGAATGACACAGCTAACGAGAGTCACTTTAGCCTCTACAGGACTGACGTCCCTGTACACGGAGGGTGTTCAATTTTCTCCTTTTCTCACGGAGTTTAACATCTTCAGAAACATAAAATTGTTCTGTTTAAATTGTAGATAGGCATTTGCATCTCCATGTCTAACGGAATAAGCTTCAAGAATTTCATTTTTGATGAATAAAGCAAAACATTCACATTCTGGGCCTTATATTTAAGACAATGTGAACTCACAGAATTCTGTCAAATTAACACTTCTAAATACTTCTAAACACGCGGCATTTCACGAAACCGCATAATGACGTAGCAGAGTGTAAATAGCGTAGATTTTGCAGGTTGGTAGGGTGGGGATGGTGGAAGGGCCTATAAACATGCATCTCACATCCCAGAGGTTGCAAGGTTAAATCCATGCGTACAGCAAGGTTTCTAAATGGTTAAGGTTAGGAAAAGGGTTTGGTTAAGGCTAAGATCGACTTAACAGCAAGGATTCTGAGTGGTTAGGATTTCGCAGACTTTTCTGCGCTTCCGTGTAACAGCCACGGATTTTGGTTTGTGTTCATTTCACAGAATTTTCTGCCAATCTGTGAAACTGACACAGATTTTGGTCCGTGTTCATTTCACAGAATTCTGTAAGATCAGGCTGAATTAGAAGGATAATATTGTGGCTATAGTATATATGATTCACACGTGGAGGATGGTGTTGAAGATCCCAATGGTAGTGTGGCAGCTGCAGAGGATGAACATTATGGTAATGAGGTAAATAACAGTGGTGGTGGTTGAGGTATTAATACCTCAACCAGCACCACTGTTATTTACCTTAATACCACTGTTATTTACCTCATTACCTCATTATGGTAATGAGGTAAATAACAGTGGTGGTGGTTGAGGTATTAATACCTCAACCAGCACCACTGTTATTTACCTTAATACCACTGTTATTTACCTCATTACCTCATTATGGTAATGAGGTAAATAACAGTGGTGGTGGTTGAGGTATAAATGTCACCCACCTTCCAGTCTCTTAGTTGAGGAGGCGCGCCTGCTGACAGCATAGCGGTTGTACCCAGTCTGTCTCTTCTCCTCATCCTCCATCTTGGCAAACCTGCAGAGGGACCACAACAAAAGCCTTGCTCTGTCAGTTTTCCAGACCTCCAAAAACTGCACTCTAACTAATAACATAAACTAAATGCTGGCTGAGATAACGCACCCGTACATTCGCCCTTACAGGACAAGTCACTCTTTCAGCTCAAACAACACATTCAGTCACATCAATCTAACCCTCAATGGCTGAATAGAACATGTTTATTGTTACTGAGGTAAAAAGCCTGGTGGTTGCTTTTGAACAGCTCCTTTTGAGCAACAAAAGGCTACCTTCTCTCAGATACCAGTCAAGGCTTTAGGAGAAACCGAGGCTGGTTCTGTAGACAGGACATTGGCAACCACGTAGAGCGGTAACGCTTCACAACCGCAGAGATGAAGGGATGATAATAAGAGATGCAAATGTAGATTAAATGTTTCTTTACGAGGCATAGAGTGTGACCGAGTCAGCACTACAGAATGTCAATGGTTGTCCCTCATGTCCCACAGGACTGTTACTTTAAATTATCCTCAAATTCAAAAAACGGCGTAAGATCAAGAACCTAGTCAATGGTTTGATTTAAGTGTCTTAAAGGTGAACAAACAAAGCACTTGCTGGAAAAGATTCAGATTAACTCAATAGCTAAAGATGGATAGGTTTACGATCATTTGGGTTTCACTGCATTTCTTTCAGGAATTCAAGCACCTGCTGCTAAAACAGCATTACACGACACAGCCAATACCAGATGAATATCGCCTATTCTCTCCGGAGAGAAGATTGGAAACTTCACAATCTGAAAGGCTGTCCAATAAGCACGGACAAACTTGGTTGATTTTGACATCGACCGCAGATGGTATGGCGAAACGAAATTTAGCTTGCAGAGACCCGAAACCAGAAACAAAGACCAGAAACAAATTCAGTGAAAACAAGCATAGGCCTATATAAGATATATAAACAGTCATCTATCATCCACCAGACTGTAGCGATAGCCCGGTGGCTGAAATAGAGCGGGAATATCCACAGAAAGGTATGTAAACTCTGTTTCTAGGCACTGTTTCCCTGGGTATGTCCCCACAGGCAATATATTCTGCTGGTTCAGGTCCAACAAAAGAAAATCTACAAAGCTTTCAGGGTGCTATTTTGGTCACAAGCCCAGGCAAAATTCCTAGACAATCATCACGATACTATCTTTACTAAAGAATAAAGAGGACTGACAAGGTTACAGTACAAAGGTCAAGCTAGGGACTGTTTATGCATCTTTGACATGGTGTGGCATAATACAACAGTCGGCTATATCAGTACAGCTACTGACAAACAATGCGTTACTTCAGGGCCAGGGAAATAAAGACATGAACTGCGTAGAGAGTGAAAGCCAAAAAGCAGCAGGGAATTTGTGTAGATGTATGTATTGTCTAAGTGATTGTGTGTGGAATAGTTCTACAGTGTTTCTTATTTATGTAGGAAGGCAGTTGTTTCACTCCTTACTGTCCAGAAGAGAGGCCTAATTTAAACAGCGGTCCATTTCCAGTGAGCTGAGTGGGCTTTTTCAACAGATCCTAGTTCAGTCCCTGGAGATGTTGTGTTCTGATTCCCTAATGCCACAGCTGGGAACATTTAGCCTCCTTTGGCTCTGAACGCTGGGTGTCTATGTAGGCCTGTCTGCCTGGCTCATTTCACCCCACCACTCTGGAGCTGTTTACAGCCCAACGCCTCCAGCCCTTCAGGGGGTAGAAGGTGGAGGTGTGGTAGCATAGTCCTCCAGAGCTTCAGAGCCTGGGCTGTGAGGGACGTAAAGGTTGTGTATGTGATTTACTGTGACGCATTAGTAGTAAGGACCAACCTTCCTTAAATACTCACATGAAAATACTGACGTGAGGAATTTTTGGCCAATATTTTTAAGTAAAAAACAAATTATTTGGCAAAGATCTCTATGAGGAAGGTGTTTTGCAATGTACAACTCTCCAAACTGCACTGGGATGTTGTGATTGGAGAGGGCCGTGGAGGGATGTTGTGATTGGAGAGGGCCGTGGAGGGATGTTGTGATTGGAGAGGGCCGTGGAGGGATGTTGTGATTGGAGAGGGCCGTGGAGGGATGTTGTGATTGGAGAGGGCCGTGGAGGGATGTTGTGATTGGAGAGGGCCGTGGAGGGATGTTGTGATTGGAGAGGGCCGTGGATACGATTGGAAATGACGAGGTTGGGGAACAGAGGACAAAGGGTTTACAATGATTCAAATATTTTTTTGAAGAAAAATATATTTGCTGGCCACTAGAAAGTTTTAGAGTCAAGATTAATTTATGGACAAATAACCTTGGTTGAACATAAACGTGTTTCACATTAGAGGACGCCGTTACATCGTTATACATTCTCCACTTGAAAGCTCTGATACAGCGTAGAGGCAGCATGAGCTTCCCTTTTCCTTCAAAAGGGGAATTACAGAAATCGACATATTAGTTTTTGATTTTCGGACTTTAAACACTGTCCATTGAGTAACCATAGTCCACCAATTGCATACATTTGTAGCTAGAGGTGGATGAAGTTGAACTGTCTCCTGGCCGGTAGAATTCTTCAAGCTGAGGAATCGCCTAACATAAATTTGTCAAATCTGAAATTTCCCCTTTAACAGGTTCAACCCCTCCCTTATAGTGAAGTCCCATTAGAGGTGTTCTGTCCGCCAGCTCTACCTGTCACTGACCCAACCAACAGACCTCACTAAATCACAGCTGCAATAAAAGACACCTGTGGAAGTAAGAGGAGAAGAGGGGTTTCAGCGTACTAGCCACTGGCGGCAGGTCGTCGCCTGATTATTGCCAGACGCATTTTTAAATTAACTTATATTTTAGCTGACAACCTGATCCAGAGTGGCTTGCATACATTATTGATTGCATACATTTGGTACCTATAGCATTTTACACATTCATGTATTTTACAAGGGAGAGGAGATGAATGAGCCAATTGGAAGCTGGTAATGATTAGGTTGCCACAATGATATAAGGACCAGTATACCTTGGTTAACACCCCTACTCTTCAAATCAGTGCCATGGACCGAAAGAGTGAGAACTACTTTATCTTTGAGTGACCAGCTCACAAAAGATGTAGAACGTGTATTCATTATATTTTTTTGAATCAGAGAATGCATTTTAAATGGGACAGTGATTAAATACACTATGCAGTGCTTGTCCAAATTTATTAAAGGTAACCATATTAGGCCTTGCTTTCATGTGTAGCAAAGCACTGTATGTAAGGAAACAATCCCATATACATCCTTTCTTCAGATTTTTTATGTATCAAGAAGTATAATTTTTTCCACATTTGTAAGCTGGTAACTTGAAAGTTAAAGTAGGTCCATTGTTATGGCTTGAGTTCTGCAAATAGCACTTTTAACAACCCATAAAAAAGACAGCACTCCACATAGGGCAATGTCCCTCTTGTTGCCTGTGGAAATTATGTTTCTTCTGCAAACCATCAGGAAGAATGCCACCTATCCGCCTTCCAACTCCACTACAATGTGGTCTCATATCCAGGCACTGACCAGCACTATTCCTGCTTAGCACCAGAGCCACATCAGCAGTGGAATGCAGGCTGGTATACACGCTATACAAACTAACACCTACAGTACCAAGTAACTCACATCAAGCATGTAAGCATGTTCCCTTGTCCTTCTGCTTCCTGTAAAAAACTGCTGTAACATGTTCACATCTGGTCACAACAGAGTTTACTTCTCAGTTTTCCATGAGTGCTGAGGGGTAAACCGACCTTCTCCACAGTCCTGCACTACGTGCTGTGGCGATAAAGTGTGCCGTGTTTAGGCGTGCCTTGGCGTTTTTAGGTGTGGCGTGTTGCGTTAATGCTCCGAGTTCAGGTTCGATTCCCCCTCACCACACGGATTGCGCTGCGCCAGATGTGACCTTTTAACTGTAGCTAGACCAGGCAGCGACAGAACCTGGGGATCTGAATAAACGACATAATCCTCTAATCCTTCCCAGGCCGTGGTGGAGGTAATTGCTTGTTAGTGCCAGTTTCCACTCTTATCCGAGCTGTCACCGGTAGAAAACCCACAGAACGAACAAAATGAGAAACAGACAGCCAGCGATGTTCGCGGCTCCCTTAACTAGTTAAAACCGGTTGATCAGAAGGTATGGACAGCGTTTCCCTGGTCTGGCTATCCCTAGAGACAATTCTGAGGTATCTGGACAGATGATGTCAGAGCGTCTGAAGAGTTGTCAAAGAGTCTTCTACCTACAACTTGGGCAGTCTTAACCATAGAAATTAAATCTATCGAAGCCTTATTAAACTGTTTTGCTTGGTCATTCGATTAGTACACAAAAAAATTGTGACTGTCGTTAGTTGTCACGGTAACAACACGCAAATCGGTTTAATGCAGAAGTAGGCAGCTAGATCTTTGCAATGGAATGGTACACGTAAAAATGGCTGCCTCTCTGACCATTCTGCACTTCTATCCATTCTATTTCTATGGTCTTAACAGAGTCATAAATATGTAAGATGTGTTTCTCACACGAAAAGGAAACACCAGACTTGCCATGACAGATCATAGACAGTTTAATTAGATATAACGGATCTGACAGGTTAATTAGATATAACGGATCTGACAGGTTAATTAGAAATAACGGATCTGACAGGTTAATTAGATATAACGAATCTGACAGGTTAATTAGATATAACGAATCTGACAGGTTAATTAGATAAAACAGATCTGACAGGTTAATTAGATCAAACGGATCTGACAGGTTAATTAGATCTAACAGATCTGAAAGGTTAATTAGATATAACAGATCTGACAGGTTAATTAGATATAACGGATCTACGCTTTAATTCATATTATTAGGAGATTATGTTCAAAAGGTGTTTAGCCAAGTGGAACAACCCGGCCTGGTTCCAGATCTGGTTATGGTATTTTGCCAATTACGTGGTCAGGGTTAAAATTAATCCTCACATTCGTTGTAACATTAGGTATTGGCAAGACAAAAGGTACCCTGGAACCAGGCTATAAGAGCACAACTGTCAGTCATAAAATCCTGTTAGGACTGAAGACTCTGAGAGACCCTGGGCCATTGATGAACTCATAGTGACTGAAGACACGGAGGCAACTGATCCTCCATCAATCCTATTGAGGCGTAAGTTTAAACATCTCTACTGGATTCCCTAGGCGTTTTTATGCATGAGTAGACAGTTTTATATAATAAGACCTACAGACTCTACTTATCTATCACAAATGCAATGGCGTCATAGTGAAATACAAACAGAGTTCTTTGAAAGTAAGATCTTTGCGGTTGTACAGGAATGCAAACTCCTCACCTTTCGGTGACATTCACCTTTTTGAAACCGAAATGGGTCACCCACGTGATTCGTGCAGATCCGATGAGAAAATATTTGGGGGATAATGCCTAAACCTCACAGCCAGAGGCAGAGTGGGGAGAGATTTTTTCAAAGTCTGCGACACTGAGCAGTCTGTCGACAACTGAACCGAACTGAAGTTGAACACTGCCGAACTGCAGAACGAAATGCCCGTCGGAAAGCAAGCTTAAGCTAAGACATAGTTAAGCTAGTTTACAATGTTAACTGTCCTGTCAGATAACGTTAGAATAATATTTTATAACTTAACCTGATCTTATTAACAATAATGTTAGCTAACGTTAGGCTAATGGTTTGTTTATGAAGAATACTGATTTCAACTTAATAATACCGTATTGGGCCGAATAAGACAAGTTTTCGCGGCTCCAAATATATCTGGAAATGTGTTGAATTTAGGGATGCTGCGTTTTTTTTTCATTTTCTGACCAAGAGCCAATCCTCATTAACCCGAACACTAACTGCTAACCAACAAGCAGGAAACGAATACAGTTAGAAGTTCAGACTGTCGCACTGAGTGCCCGCGGACAGCCGCAAACCAGTACCGGTGGCTGCACACAAAGATTTTCCGTGCTTGGTAACGTCAGATGGCTCAGTGGGTAGGGAGTCAGACTTGTAGTCAGAAGGTTGCCAGTTCGATTCCCGACTGAGCCAAATGTTGTTGTGTCCTTGGGCAAGACACTTTACCCTAATTGCTCCCAGGTCGTTGCTGTAAATAAGAAATTGTTCTTAGTCAACTCACCTGGTTAAATAAAGGTTAAATTAAAAAATAAAATAATTTAAAGTCAGCGGTATGCGGTGTGTGTGTCCAAGCCCATCTCCTATCATCCACAGCAAGGTTTTCAACTGTCAGACATTTTAGCTGCTACGTGTATGTTTGTAGAACGGCCGATTTAACCCGCCAGTCCTCATTCATATAGAAACACGTGTCATGTCATGAGCAGAAAAGAGCAGCTAAGAAATGCAGTTGGAGAATGATTTGGAAATATAAAAATATTTGATGCTTTTGACTTAGTGATAATAAAGTAGTTCAACACAGGTAATCCAGTTTATTTAATAGTTTTTTTATGATGTATGCTATACAAAAAATCTCTTTATGGTTAAAAGAACATGACATTGTTTACAAGGGCTAAAATTCTATATCAATCAAGCCTCTTAATTTTGCTCTCAAAATGCACCAGATTGAACTTAAAAATGTGCTACATTTTCTTCCGGGGGAGCATGCCCTTAGAGGGTCGGGGGTTCGCTGTATCCTTCTCACTTTTTTACGCCTGAAGTGTTTGCATGCCTGTGTTGTAATATCACACATGGACTTTGTAGTTTCGGGAGTATGGATTCCAGCTTTAGGGTTGATAAAAGTCTGGTGATAAAACTTAAAGGGCCAAATCGTAGTTTAAGACATGGCCATTTAGCTTGGATTTAGCATCAATTGCATTGACGTTGATGGAGAAAAACACAAGTTATGCACACGATTGTCAAGATAGGATTTGTGTCCACGATAAGCAAGCGGTGATTTATCTCTCTGGCAAGAGGTTGGCATCCCCTCGTTAACACCTTGGATGAGCACTCTACAAATGTCCAGAGAGACCTAGTTAATGGTTTCCTAACTGAGGAACCAACTGTTTGAAGTAACATTAGTGGGTTATTAACCCTGTTAGATCTAAACCCTTGTCCCTCTCAGAGATGATGTGGAAAGTGAAAACAGACCCTCCACCTGTTGCTTCCGAGATTGACCCTTGGGTGGGCATCGCCCTGCCCGTAACCTTACCCCTCAAACGGGCTGGCCACGCCCGCCTTCTTTCCGATTGGTTCTAACCTGTCAAACAAATATATCCATTTAAGTGTGTTCAATGTGAAATCAATCGGTGCTTAACTTTATAATGAGTTGGCCACAGATTCACTGGAAGGTTTAACTACTGTGTTAATGGAAACCACTGGCGTTATAGACACTGCCCTGGAAGTGTCTTGTCACAACCAATCACAGAACAGGACTACCCCTATTTGACTAAGACACTGCATGTAATGGTTCGGCCTTTGTTCTCTGCTAGCCCTATAAGAACCCACATTCCAAGCTGATTAATGTACTTTAGAAGCAAGACTGAGAGGAAGACCTCTTGGGCGAACCTCACCTTAAATGGGAACACATTCAGTCGTGTTGTGGCAGCAAGAGGGAATAGGATTTCAGATGACAGGTTCTGTGAGAGTTGCATACAGACACCTGGTGTCACAAAAGCCTGCAGTGGTAGGACTGACCGGCACAATATCTATCTATTTTTTATAACAAAACGACTCAAAAGCAAAAACTTAATTGTGTTCCGTCTTACAATCACTCACTCGCACACAGACTAACCGCACCACTTTCAACCACAAACAAAACACATGTTCGCACACACCCACCGAACACACAAACACTGCTTAACCCCCTCACCCCTAAACACACATCTCATGTCTCATTTCTTCAAATTAAGTTCAGTATGGGTCCGGTCCAAGGGAAAGCTGCCCATTAGTGCGTCTGGGTGAACAAACGCCCTGCAAAGCGTTTCCGTGTCGCCCACTTGTCTTGAGCCCCAGACGGACTCTCGTAACGACCTGCTGGCCCGGTAGTTCAAAGCAGCCCATGACACCATGATGAATGGCGCTGACCTGGCAATTTCAGAAGAATACAGCTTATTGTATTAAAAAAAAGTGTTCGTAGCCACAAACACTGAAGTGCACACACTGCTAGTTAACATTCTTCTGAATTCAAGAGCAAATTTTTTGCAAGGGAGATCTTGTGATAAAGACAGGAGTGTTTCATCAGTGTTTTGAACTGTGGTAACTATCGCTTTGTTCGAAATGTAAGTTTGTTTAAAGAGCAAAACTGCTTGACTAAAAATCAGCAATCAACATCAGGAGTAATAATAAATCTATAACAATTGTATGTCTTTACTGCAAGAACGACGGAAAAAAATGGCATGGAATGGCAAGCATATGTTAAAATAAATAACACGTTTACAAATTGAAATTCTTTTAGTCAGATGCAGGCCTCCTTGACTTTATCCACAGAAGATGTATCGTGGCTTCACTAAACAATCCCAGATTGAGGGAAATTGTGCCCTACGGCACCACAGGTTGCCAAATCAATCTCTCTCATTGCTTATTCTCTCTCATCTCGTCTTAAAGGCACAATCAGTAAAATTACACAGTATCATGAGTGACATTACTCAGTAACGTAGGTGACACGATCAAGTAAAGATAGTGATAATACCTAGGAAAGCACATTATGCTTTAAAGATTTTGACTTATATCAGTGACATTAACTAATCACGATAGTGAAATAAACCAATAACGATGGTGACATTACCCAGAAACAATAGGTGACATTATCCAATAATAATGTTGACATTACTACATTAGAGATCTTACCCAAGAGGTGTCAAACTCATTCCTCTAAGGGCCAAGTTTCTTAAGGTTGTCCTACAGTAGGTTTTAATTGGACACTAATTACAGGAAAAAGAAAAGCCAACAGACACGAATCACTCAATGGAATTTGAGACGTGCAATACTCTGTAACATCAGACATTACACAGCAACCATAGTGATATTACCCAGTAACAATAGATATTTCCTATTAATGATTGTGACACTGTACAATAATTTTAGTACAATTATCCAGAAATGAGAGCAACATTGTACTTTAACATCAGTGGCATTAACCATAGTGACATTACCTAGTAATGCTAGAGACAATTACCTAATTAGAATTGTAAAGTTTACCAGTGAAGTTCGAGTAATGGCATATTAATGTCAATAAAATAACAAGAAAACATAGTAACATTATCAATTCTTGTCAGTGACATTACCCAGTATTCATAGTTAAGTC
The DNA here is from genome assembly GCA_016801145.1 of Umbra pygmaea. Lineage (NCBI taxonomy): Eukaryota > Metazoa > Chordata > Actinopteri > Esociformes > Umbridae > Umbra > Umbra pygmaea. The sequence goes on from JACXGM010003731.1 coordinate 33,671, forward strand.
AGGTGAGTGATATCACACATTAAATTGTAACCTCCTAAGCATTTAGATTATTACAATGGTCGTACAGAAAGTCAGATGGTAAGGCTGCAGCTGTCATCATTATCTAAGGATCTAATATGTTAGCTACCACAAGGTGGAGAGACTAGAACTTTACACCAGGGCTTAGTTGCTACCAGGGTGACAACAGCCAATCAGCATTCAGTTGGAGCCACCTGGTGTATAAAAACGATATATAAGCATGCTGATGCATTTCACGATCCCACGGACCAACTGCCTATCAGAGCTGAGTGTTAGGGTGCCACGATGAAGAAGTACAGACACATTGAGATGCAGAGTGAGGTCAGGGGGACCAGGGAAAGGAGTGTCCAAAATGATCTGACCTCTAGCTGGGCTGCAGACCTTCATGACCTTTGACCTCAGGAAATGGAACCACAGGCTCACAGGAGAGTGGGAGATACCTCTAATACAAACACACACACCTACACACACAAACACACACACACACACACTCCATGGTACTATGATATCAAAGTAAACGAGCTGGTCTTAAATCCACATGGTGAAAATATTAAGGGCCTCACATTACACATGCACAAACGAACAAATGCAAGGACCCGTATCCAACCAGGTTGATTGAGATCTCTTGTTTCAAACTGTGGGGCCTACCGAGGAGCTAGCATGATGAAGTGGTCAGCCACCTTGGGTCTAAGGCAGGGTTCAAACCCACACACCCCAATCACGTCCCTGATCGCCTCGCACAGCACTGCTGGGGTAATAGATGTGACTGGGGTAATAGATGTGACTGGGGTAATAGATGGGACTGGGGTAATAGATGGGACTGGGGTAATAGATGTCCAGGAAGTGACTGAAGCTGCTGTCATTAGAGTTGAGTAGGTATACTCATTGACAAAGCAGGTTCTCGAGAGGGTTCTAATAGTTCTGAGATGGTTCTAATAGTTCTGAGAGGGTTCTAATAGTTCTGAGAGGGTTCTGAGCTGGCTTTGAGAGGCCGGAGAGGACTAGTGGAGAACAAGGTTTCTTAATCTAAGGGTGTTGACCAGAGTAGGCCATGGTCATTTGAGAAAATATATTTATGAGAACATATCTATTCATTTTTTTAAGATTTTGGGGCGTTACTTTAAATAATTTTTACTGACAGAACAATAGGTTGGAGAAGTCAGGGAGACAGGCATGTAGGGGGAGACAGAGAGGAAGGGCACAGACAATTGGCCAATCCGGGGCTCAAACCCCCAACGCCAGGAGCCATGTATGGACCAGAAGCTGGAGTTTAGACTGCTACTGCCAACTCTGGCACGGGACAATACATTTAAGATCAGATATGTATTCTTAATTTGAGTAATTGGAAGGCAATGTATATACTGTGGAAAGAAGGTGAATTTCTAATTTGGATGTCAAGTTGAAAAAGTTAATCTGCTGGTGTAGCATAAAAAACCCAATGAAGCTGAATTAACGGAAGCAGTGGAGCATTTTCTACATGGGCTTTTACACAATCGATAAGAAGAGAGGCCAGATTGAAAGGTGTTTGCCCACACGGATGGACAGCTGAGTCAGACCGGCACCTCCATGGATACACAGCTGAGCACCATGCCGGTCACTGGGAACAGCCAGCAGTGAATGATAACTGCTAACCAGACACGGCCTAAACCCTGTTTTTTAACAACTGGAGGGTAATTGAAATCAGAGGGAAATGGATATGCACGGCAATGTGAGGTAGGGCACACACACTGAGGAGCAAACCCACTGAACATGAGAATGCACGTGTGAAGCTTTAATATTCAAATTGCAGGCCACCCCTGAAGAGGGTCAAGCAATGAGACTTCCTGACCACCGATGTTTAGTTGGAGATGCCCTGGCCTTATAGGGAGTTGGGACAGAGGTTCAGAATGTAGCCAATCATGCTGTGCACAGGAACATATACATTCAAACACCAAATAGCCTTGAACAGCAGTAGGATGAAGAGGCTATCTTCATGTGAATGTAGTGTTCAATGCTATTATCAATTTGGCCAATATAACAGATAAACATTCAACTAATCCCAATATGCCTACATTCAAAATCTGGCAAACACAGTTTTATACAACAAAAGCAGCTGATGACAAAGAAAGCGTTTGGCACTAAACCATGCCATTTCGTTGTTGTCGAAGCAAACAATGAAGACAAGGTCAATCAATAAAGACAGTCAATTAATGGACTGTGAATTTTTAAGAAGAGATAGGGTAGTATACATTTATGTAATTTAGCAGACGTCTTTATCCAATGCTATTGACTGTCGCGCATGTACGTATCCAATGTACATTACGCGCAGCCAACGATTCTGTTAAATCCATTTAATGAATTAGATGTAACAAGTTCTTCACATAAATAATTTCTTACTGAAACAAATATGTATGTTGAATTGAAGAATAAATTGTGCGTTACTTACCGGCGTTTCCTAGCTTATTAGTCCAGTCTGAGCGCGCTCCAAAGAGCTCTGACACTTCCCCGGCGCGTGCTTCTCGTTTGATGCGGACCATGTCTTGGCAGTGAAAAGCGACAAAACAATGTCCTTTAAAGGCTCATCATTCTCAAGCGTATAACTTTTCAGTTTATGGCCTCTTTCCCTGAAGTGATAAAAAAACACAACAACGACTTTGGTTACAGGAGAGCACAAAAGGCACCTCCCTCGATCTATTCGACCAAGCCTTTCTCTTCACAAAATCCGTTCGACCTGCATGGAAATATAAAAGTATATTTATAATTACTTAAAAAAGTGTATATACATAAAAATTACCAAAATATGTGTGCTGTTTAATTTAGTCCTGCGTAAATTTATTCAAATTTAAATATGGGAACATTCCTTCAATTCTTTAAATCTGTGGAAATGTTCAAATATGCTTAACGAATTCGAACATTTGTTATATCGAAACACTGTTTTCTGTGTAGATATAGGGAGAATATGTCTTGGTCAACGCCTGATACATCCGTGCCATCTTAAGACCTATTTCTTAACATCCCCGAAAGTAGGGCTTAAGAACTGTATTGTATGTTAGGATATTTACCTGTAGGACTTTCAATCTTGCCTCCAAACACTGATAAAAACGTAATTAAACAATGGTATGGGAACAACCACAACCAGTAGGTTATGACGGGAGTAATCCACTATAAAATGTTAAAAATGTAAAGATACACGTTCAATGTCTTAATAAAAAACAGTCTAGTATGTCCTCCTTGGTAATGAAATGTTGTGAGGCGTCTGTCGTCCTTGGTAATGAAACCTTGTGTCATTCGGAGAAAGTGGTCGAGAACATGCAACCCAATACTGGTCTTACTTTCAGAAGTATCTGTTCCCCTCTTTGGTACATGTTGCTTTTCATAGTATTGCTCTGTTTCTTTGTGACAAGCGTGCTCAAAATCAACTTGTCCGCAAATGAGGAAAAACCCATTTTTACCATTTCATCTCTATGCGTCATGCCATCACGCGTGACAGCGCAACTGACAACATTTTCAATCATCATTGCAAGATATCCCATCTATCGTTGATGTGATCTGACATATTTAAAACTGTAAAGTATCCAATGTTCAGATACTTTGCCAATCTAGTGTCTGCTCGGGCGCACACTACTACCCAAGCACTGGAGGATACCTGTTCCGCACGTTTCTCGCCTGTCAAAAGCGTTGTGAAACCGGAGTGCATTTGGCGCTCTTCAGACTGTCATGATCCTCCCCCTCTGCGTAAACCTCAAAGACAATTATGTTTATGAGGAGTGCGAAATGTCATGCGATCTTACATTTGTGTGCGTGGATGTCGAAATCTGGAGACGTGTGGGTGCGTCGTTTTTAACACGTTTATTAGAAATAATAACAGGAAAACAATAAATCTTTTAAGTTTATGCACTTTCTTTTATAACTGGCAAATCACCCAGGGAACTACTTCCAATTTGTGTACGTTCACAGACCCATAAACGTCAAGGCTTTTACTGCATTCTTACATTCTCCATGCACTGAGGGAGCTAGTACACAAACACCCAGTTAAAGTTGCCACCCTTCTCCCATGTTTGCACAGTCACTGCCCAGCCTCCCTTCCAGACTATTACCAAGCCTGCTCTAACCCACATGCTGTTTGCAGGGCAGAGGGTGAGAGGCGAGAGGGAGTGATGCTTTCACATGTCCTGACTGATATTCTTTTTAGGCTCATGCTTGCACCGTACATCATGCAGGTTTTCCTCCCCAAGGGACTCCTAGCATGCCTCGCACCCCCTCAACCAGGCCAGGCCAAGTCCTCCACCACCCGCCAGCAAGGCCTCCAGCTGGGCCACTCCTTCCAGGGCAAACACTGGGACCAGCGGCGCACAAAGCCTGGGCAAACAGCGCCTCGCTAGCCGCACTCTCCTCTCCACAACACAGAGACAAACACGGGAGGATCCCCACCCAGCCGTCACTATTAATAGAATCAGGTAACAATGCAGACAGCTGAGCGTAACGCAGGAATGTGCGCATAGCCTCTCGGCTGGTTCCGCAACAAATTGGAGCTGTGGGCTGCATTGTGCCAGAGTGCCTCGAAGGCAGAGTGGACATCTGGGTGAGGTAGGACTTGATATATGCGTCTCCTTCCCATAGAGTAGGTGATGGGAATGTGAAACCTTAGGCCTTATCCATTCAGAAGAAGACTGTAAGAATAACAACCGTATATGGATGACAGTTTCAACAACCATAATGGATGACAGTTTCAAAGCTTTTGAAGAGGAGTTTGACTGTGTTGTCAGCTGACAACAGCCAATTAATCAACAACATGTTATGAAGCCATATGGTTGTTTTGTCATAGGTCATTTTAAAGCCATGGCTTCATCGGTGCCTTGCGTTGTTAGTAACAGGAATGTGACACACAGCTTTGCTACAAGAGCAGTACCCTCGATGCATCTAGAGGCCGAGCAATCACTTTGACAGATGGTAATGAACTTCACCGTATTGTGTGTGAACAGACATTGCTAAGCCCCATGAACACACACACGCAGTCACACAGTCAGAGCACACACATTAGACACACGCACACACCTTATATGCTGTGCCAGGACACATTTAGATTTCAACAGGTGAAACAGATGACGCTTCTGCCAGTAACTTTGCCCTGCCAGGTATAGTAATCCCGGGAGTAGCAGTCAGGATTGTTTTTGTCAACTAAGGTTTTCAATAAATGACATGACTACCAACCTCCTACCAGCACCTGAATTGGCTCTGGAACAAAGTAAACTGGAACAAAGTAAACGGTTATATAAACACATCATTCCTCACCTCTAATGATCAAGACATACTGACTCAACATGCAATGACAAACATTCCGCACTCCTACTTTGTACACCACCAAACATAATACAGAACATGCCCATTCTATTGCCTACTTTGAAACTCATTTATTCATCAGATATTCCATTAAATGTTGCAGATTGTATCCTAAAACAGAGTAAACCCCAGAGGAAGGCTGAATGATATAGTAGAATGTCAGTACTGTAGGTAGGAAACAACCAGTCTAAACCTCTTAAGAGAAAGCTATCATCTTGTTAAGAAGAGAAAGTTATCCTGATTAGAAGAGAAAGCCATTGTCCTGTTAAGAGAAAGCCATTGTCCTGCTAAGAAGAGAAAGCCATCGTCCTGCTAAAAAGAGAAAGCCTCCGTCCTGCTAAGAAGAGAAAGCCATAATTCTGCTAAGAAGAGAAAGCCATCATCCTGTTGAGAAGAGAAAGCCATCGTCCTGCTAAAAAGAGAAAGCCATAGTCCTGTTAAGAGAAAGCCATTGTCCTGTTAAGAAGAGAAAGCCATCGTTCTGCTAAGAGAAAGCCATCGTTCTGCTAAGAAGAGAAAACCACCCTCCTGTTAAGAAGAGAAAGCCATCATTTTGCTAATTAGAGAAAGCCATCATCCTGTTGAGAAGAGAAAGCCATTGTCCTGCTAAGAAGAGAAAGCCATCGTTCTGCTAAGAGAAAGCCATCGTACTGCTAAGAAGAAAAAGCCACCCTCCTATTAAGAAGAGAAAGCCATCATTCTGCTAATTAGAGAAAGCCATCATCCTGTTGAAAAGAGAAAGCCATCGTCCTGCTGAGAAGAAAAAGCAATCGTTCTGCTAAGAGAAAGCCATTGTCCTGCTAAGAAGAGAAAGCCACTGTCCTGTTAAGAAGAGGAAGCCATCATTCTGCTAAGAAGAGAAAGCCATCATCCTGTTGAGAAGAGAAAGCCATTGTCCTGTTAAGAAGAGAAAGGCATTGTCCTGTTAAGAAAATAAATCCATCGTCCTGTTCAAAAGAGAAAGCCATCGTCCTGCTTAGAAGAGAAAGCTATCGTCCTGTTAAGAAGACAAAGCTTCATCCTGTTAAGAAGACAAAGGCATCGTCCTGTTAAGAAGAGAAAGCCATTATCCTGTTAAGAAGAGAAAGCAATTGCCCTGTTAAAAAAGAGACAGCCATCGTCATGTTAAGAAGAGAAAGCCATTGTCCTGTTAAGACGGCATCTGACAGAATTTCAGCTGTTTGCAATGAACAAATCAAACAAAAGCAATTAAAATAGCGCAACACAACGAATGCATCAGTGTTGGGCAAGCTACTTGTAAAATGTAGTGAGCTAAGCTACTAGTTACTCTACACAAAATGATGCTTCACTACACTGAAGCTACCCCAAGGAAAATGTAGCAAGCTAAGCTACAAAAAAATTGCAAAAGTAGCTTACTACATCTAAGGTATTTTTTTTTAGATAGCATTGACTTGAAATAAAGTCGGTTTAATCTTTTAAAAGATTATTTAATGAATCATTTTGTTCTACTGCTTAATTCTATCTCTATCACATGATGGCATCATGTTCTTTTCTATAATAGAGCTGAATTAAATGTTTCAAGCACACATAAAAACAAATTAACCATTTTCAGACAAAAAGCAAATGAGTTAGTCTTTATTAAGTAAACCTTTGTCAACCTAAGTTATGCCCATCATTACATTTGACTACAGTAAAACGTGACACGGACCGTATGAGCTATATTATTACTTGTATTATTTAGCTAGCT
>JACXGM010003732.1:0-40606 GCA_016801145.1 Umbra pygmaea
ACAATATCATTTCATGACTCTGAATTTAAATGAGTTTCTACTTCTCTACCTACCAATGACAGTTGAGTATACAGGTCTGTGTACACGAGTAGAGGGGGCGAGGCCACTATGAAACGTAGGCTGTCATACAGGCGAACGTGCCACGTGACCATACGTAGCTAAACAAACAGTGAGACATAGAAAAATAAATCTCACACAGTTGGTCGTTAGTAAGGGAATGAATATCCGCAGCAGTGGGCATTTACGCAAGTGATATTTACCAAAATTCATGAAAATGAGAATATGTTGCAGTGGTAATCACATCCGTAACAATCCCAGTAAGTAATGGAAAGTGTCAGATTGTTTACCATTCGTACTAGCTAGCCGGAATAGCTATTGTTTACTGTAGCTAACAGCTACACTGTAGCTACCTACTAGCACTTCCATGGCATCCTCAGCGGGAAGCCAAGTCCAAGCCTTGGGCCCTGGCGAAGAGACTTTGGGAGCGCAGCCCGGGGCTAGGCCGCCACTTCGTTCGCACCACGTACACACAACGACAGGATCCCCTGCATCTCTAATGGTGGAATCGGTGGACGACGCGGAGGGTTTGTATGTCGCGGTGGAGAGATGTCCCCTATGCAACACAGCTAGACGAAGGCTGACTTGTGCCAGATGCATCCACGCAGGCGACTTCGTCTACTTCGACGGTAGAAACCAGGAACGGTGCGTGTTTACGTTTATCTTCATTAGAAAAATCTATATTTAATATTTAGTTAGTGGTTAAATGTTATGCATCATCAGCACACCTTACATTTCGTTATCGAGCAACCCAATTTAGCTAGCTAGGTAGTAGGTACAGTATCTGGCTGGATACACTACGTACTCACTCTAGCTAATAATGCTACCCTACCGACACTAGTAGATGTGTTGTTTTCCGTTTGCATGAGCAAATCGTTTAAAATGACTTTTCTACTGAGTTATGTGAATAGGGAGCTAGCAAGCTAGTAACGGTATAGCATGTTTACAAGAGCATCACGGGAAGGTACACGAATGTTGTTGGCCTAGATTGGGTAACGATTAACCATAGGTTTTTTATATAATGGCATTTGAGCCTCAATTTACTCTTATGGTTCTTGTGTTTGTCATTTATTCTATGGATATGAACAATACAACCCTAAATTCAACAAGGTTACAAACTCCATTATTGTTTTGAAGGGTCAAGTTCAGAAAAGAAGGACCATTACTTGTTTATTTACCCAGACCTTAGTTATGCTTGATTCTAATTTCTACGTTATGATTATATTTAATACGTTTAACAAAAGAGCAATACTTAACTTGTTTTTGTGAATTATGGAGGGATGGTTTGATCATGTTGGCAATGGGTACTGTCCTGATGCAGAATGGGGGGAAAAGTTACTATATTGATGTTCACTGTAAATTTTAACTGTTATTGTCTTCTTCAGGTACACTGAAAAATTGCATAGACTTAAAGATCTGAAGAATGAGAAAGAACTTCTCCAACAGAGGTAGTAGTATACATTTGCCCAAATATAGAATCACCTCTTAAATGATTTTGTCTATGTAAACAACTAAAGCAAGATAAGTCCCTGGCTGCAACATTACATGTTCTTATTCTAATTTCACCTAAGCTGATTTAACTCAACCTGGCCAAAAAGCATGACAGTAAAAAAACAACAGTCATACACAGAATACTCAATAATCTATATACAATGTATAGTACAGTGATAATGTATAGTACAGTGATAATGTATAGTACAGTGATAATGTATAGTACAGTGATAATGTATAGTACAGTGATCATGTATAGTACAGTGATCATGTATAATACAGTGAACAGAGGACATGAAATCATCTCCTGAGGAGTTTTTCCAAACAGCAGTCTACTTATTTATCTTTCATATACCCACACCATAAAATGATTAGCTGATTTTTCCAAGATATATATATATATATATATAAGTCCATTCACATATTTTTAATTTGATTTAGTCAGGGCTCTGACTTGGCCACTTAAGAACATTCATCTTCTTATCCTTAAACCACTGTGTAGTTGTTTTGGCAGTGTGTTTAGGGTCATTGTTGTGCTGGAAAGTGAACCACCTGCCCATCCTTAGCTTGGCTAGCAGAGGGCTGCAAACTCTCCTCAAGAATTTGGGTGTACTTGGCAGCATCCATTTTCCCTTAAATCCTGACCAATTGCCCCTGCTGAAGAGCAACATCCCCACAACATAATGTTGCCATAATGTTTCCACCCACTCTGTCCCGGAGCCCTTTTGAAAGAACTTGATCAACCATGGTGTATTCTTTGTTGCCATGCACTACTAGTAATGGACTCATCGCGGAACAGCTAGTTTTCTTATGAAGTAATCAAAATGTCATGGTGTGTGATCTGGGAATTGATTGGTTGTACCTGAGCAAGTTTATAATGGTTACTCTAAGAGGCTGATCACTTATCCAAACCAGGTATTTCAGAAATACAATTTTAATAATTGTTCTGAATTTTTTGTAAATGTTATTTTCACTTCGATGTTGAGGGTTATAATGTGTAAATACAGCTGGCAAAAGTTAGATTTAATTTATTTTTATTTCCCGGGTATAATATGACAAAAGGTAAGGATTCATGGCATATTTGCACATATTCATCTGCACAGTTATTTTTTGTCTTATTTGTATCTACATCATTTTCACAGTTATGCCTAATTGTTTATTTCTTCCAATGTTATTGCCCTGTCACGTTTGCACACTGAATGATCGACTTCTCTAATTCAGACCCCATTTGCACAAATTGTATATATACTGTACTTACTACCATATTCTACTGTATCCTGCATTCTGTATTTTCTTACCTTTGTGTACTTCATTTGTAACTAGATTTTCTTGACTCTTGCACCATTGCGCTTTATCTTGGCCAGGTCGCCTTTGCAAATGAGAGTCTTTTCAATCTGTTCTCAATAAATTAAGGTGAACTAAAATAAAAATTCATATTTGTACCTTTCCATTAGAAATTTAGCCCAAAGTGTTCATATTTTAAATTGTAGTGTTTTCCTTGGTTTGTGGCATATTGACCATGCCCTGGGGCTCTGCTAGGGGCGTTGCAAATCAGTACATTGGTCCGGGACAGTCTGGTGGGTAGGTATGATTACCTTGTCACATCCATCTCGAGCGACTCCGTGTGTATAGGTAGATAGGTCATCTGTGAATGAAATTGTGGTTGTAAAGTTGACGAATGTGTGAACTCTCACTCATTTATTGACTTACGTCATCCGTGTTGAACAAGCAGTGAGATAAGAATTGGACGGCTAGGCGACTCGTGCGTGGAGGAAGCATGTGTTTGATCTTTAAAAATCCTGCACCTGTTGTTTTCTAGGGTTATTGCAGCCATGGACAAGAAGATCCACAGAGATCAGCTGGTAGGTCCAACAACTTTATCAAAAAACTTCAGTGTCGTCAGTTGGTTTGTGTTTTTACTTGTCAGTAACCTGCCTGTTCTCCTGAACACTGTCTAACCACACCGTTTGTTTTCTGTGTCATTCAGAAATGGAAGATCATGTCTTGTAAGATGAAAATAGAGCAGCTGAAGGAGGCTATTGATTCTGGAAAGGAAGAAGTAAAGAGTGGTGAGTTACATGGCCCTGACAGTGACATAACTCACACTTCCATTACGGATACGTAAACACTCCATCCTTCGGTCCGTCAACTCTAGAGGTCATTCCAAATGCTCCCAGGTCATTACCACAAGTAAGAATGTATTTTTAGTCACCTTCTGTGTTTCAATAATAGTTAAGATTTTCAAAAATACATTTTTAAAATAAAAACTAAATAAAACACCCATGATCTACAGCAGGGCTGCCCAACCCTGTTCCTGAAGATTCTCTCCAACCCCAGTTGTGACACGTGATTTAGCTTTTCATCCAGGAAATTATTAGAATCAAGCGTGCTAAATTAGGGTTGAAGAAAACTTATAGGGCAGTAGATCTTCAGGGGAACCTACAGGGCAGTAGATCTCCAGGGGAACCTACAGGGCAGTAGATCTCCAGGGGAACCTACAGGGCAGTAGATCTCCAGGAACAGGATTGGGCAGCGCTGCTCTATAGACTAGGGAGACAGGCATGCAGGGGGAAAACGTAGTGGTCAAAGTAATGTACTTTTTAAGGAGAAGCTTTCACTTGGCCCATTTTCGACCGTATTATACTTCCCTCCATTCCAGGTAAGGTCCTGCTGCTTCACTCCCAGGAAGAGAGCCAGAGGCTGCAGCGTCGTGCCAGCCGCCACCAGGAAAAGAGGGATAAGATCGAAAGACACAACCGACGGCTGGGAGAGCTGCTGGAGAAAAGGAGCAGGGAGCTGCAGGGTTGTCTGGAGCATCTGGCTGAGGTGCGCAGGGGACATATCTTGGAGCTCACCACTCACATCTTCCCCACGCAGGAGGAGAAGCAGGGCAGTAGGTCAGTGATATTTCATCTCCTGTCTGTAACCCTGGTCCTGGAGAAACCTCACATAATGTAGTCAGCTTATTAACCAGCTTAGATTCAGGTGTGCTACATTAGTGATTGAGTGATAATTATGTGAAAAGTAATTCTCCAGGAATAGGGTTGAAGATCCCTGTCTTATAGCAATACAATTAGGTGTTAAAAAAATAACTTCAAAAGTGTTGTAGAATGAAGAAAGATAGGTCTGTTCAGACCTTGTAAAACATAGTTTTTTAATTCATGCTGCTGAAAAAAGCAAGGCAAGTGTTTGGTTTAGACCAGAGGTCTCCAACCCTGGTCCTGGAGAGCTACCATTCCAGGTTTTCACTCTAAATGCACATAATGTAGCTTCATTCAGCTTATCAACCAGCTTATTATTATAATCAGGTGTGCTAGGGTAGGGTTTGAGTGAACCTACAGGGCGGTAGCGCTGCAGGACCAGGGTTGGTGACTCCTGGTTTAAAGGATGGAGGAAATGTTTTGTGTAATACAGGAAGTATCTAGAGTAATTATCAAATTGTGGAAGATGAATTTGATGGACAGTATGCCATCTTCAGAATGCCACAAAAAGTTTTCTAACAAAAGATATGATTAATTCTGGGATAAGTGTGAATCTGACACCTTGTGATCCATGGGGAAAAATACAATCTCAACCAACCAACTACTGGCATTCTAGCCTTGACTGTCCCAAATAGAAGTCGATTAAACATCTAGTTTGTTTTCAGTACAGGCGAAATGGGCTGTCTAATGATTTGATGCTTTGCCAGTACTGTCATTAATAATGGCCTGTATTAAAATCCCTTCTGACTTCTTATGTTTCAATCAATCAAGCTTTATTTATAGAGCACTGTTCGCATATAAAGTTTATCTCAACATACAGTACAAGATCATGACAGTAAAGACTAAATGTAAATACATTTACATAAGGGACCAGGTTACATAAATAAAAAAAATTATGAAATTTAAGATTTATAGAATGTCCTAAGCAATACAAGCACAATTTAAAAGCAAGGTCAAAAAAGTGTTTTAAGAATCTTTTAAAAAATTTAAATGGTTTCTGCATCTCTCAGATTTTGTAATTAGCTGATATTGTTTTGGGTAAGTCCTGACAGTAATCACTAGCGGGCTTGACTATTGCAAAAGCATGCACTAGTCTTTCTGCATCCATCTGACAGAGAAACTGACTCACCTTTGCAATATTTCTTAAATGGTAAAAAGCTGATTTCGATCAATTCTTAATGAGCCTCAAAGTTTAGGTTGTCATCAAAGATTATTCCCAAGTTCTTAACTTGGTCTGTTGAATCTAGATTTATTGATTTTATAAGGGATGTTAGTTTCTCTCTTTGAGCCTTGGCACCAATGACCAAGACCTCTGTTTTATACTTGTTTAGTTGTAGAACATATTCTGCCATCCCAGTGTTTGTATCAGTAGGGCTGAAATCATCAGGAGATGCAGAGAAAGTGCCATTTGCATAGCTGTGAAAAATAATACCATGTTTTCTAATAATGCTACTAAGCGGTAACACATATACAAATTAAACAGTATAGGCCCTTGAGAAAAATCTACCAGTCAGGTAACTGCTGAACCTGAACCAATTCAATACTACGCCTGAAAGGCCAGCACAACTTTGCAGTCTATCAAGCAGAAATTCTTGATCTATGGTATCGAAGGCTGCATTTAGATCTAGCAGTACAAGGATAGTACGTTTTTTAACATCCGTGTTTAACCTTTGTTGTTTACAACTTTTATGAGTGCAGTCGCTATACTATGCTGGGTGCAGAAACCAGACTGACATTTTTCACAAATAGTTTTTTTTAAGAATTTTACTTAGAAAAGGGAGATTAGAAATTGGTCTATATTTGCGGAGGTCTTCAGGATCTAGTGCCTTCTTTTTAAGTAATGGTTTTACTACAGCTGATATAAGTGCAGTAGGAAATGTGCCTGTAAACAGAGAGTGATTTACAATAGCTAGTATTTCATCATCCAAACTGTTAAATACCTTTTTTAAATAAGATGTGGGGATAGGGTCGATAGGACAGGTCAAAGACTTAAGGTTTAAAACAACCTCCTAGAGACTCTCCTTGTCAACATTTACAAGAGTACATAAGGACAGTACTTGAAGCTGGAGGAACTAACAGCATGGTCTCAGATAGTCCAGATAGACTGATGCCTGACCTAATAAAAGATATCAATAAAATTAGTTTTTTTTAAACTCTGCACATTTGGAAGTTCACAGTAGATCATATGGGGTGGAGGGGGCAGAGTTTAAAAGATGATCAGTTGCTGAGAAAAGCACTCTGGGATTATTTTGATGATCATTAATCAGTTAGAGGATTATTCTAGGTAATTATTCTAGGTAATTATTCTAGGTAATTATTATAGGTAAGGTGTACAGTAGTTTAGACTTCCTCCAAGCCCTTTCAGCCCTTCTGCAGTTTCGTTTTAGTTGAGTTGTTTCCTCGTTCCTCCAAGGAGTTTCTGGTTTAAGAATAACTTTAGTTTCTTAGTGGTGCAACAACATCAATGGTTGCATGTAGTTAGCTAAATAAATAGTTAACCAGATCATCGCAGGATGAGGGTAGGACGGGCAGTGGGATCTCATTAATACAAGTTTTTAAATTCTCAACTATTACAGCTGAACGATAACGCTTTTTAACAATAAGTTCTGGGACAGATTTTGGGGGTAAAATATACAGCAGAAGTCAGAACTCCGCATCAACAATAAAGGATATTTCTATATTTTGCCCTTGTGTAATGACTAGGTTCAATGTATGGCCACGATTGTGGGTAGGCTCATTGACATGTTGAGTGAAGTCTGAGTCTTTAATAACTCCATCGCTTAAGTATCGGCATGTTTGTCTATATTCAAGTTAAAATCACCTTTGTAGACGTTCTTCCTTTAACCACGGCTCCTCCCCCAGGGATCCTGCAGATGTGTTGGCAGAGTGTGACCTGGCGTTGACCTCCAGCACAGTGAGTGAGCTGGCCGAGGCTCGCCGCACTACGTACCTGTCCGGCCGTTGGATCTGGGACGACCAGAACGGCGAGACCTCCATCAGTATTACAGGGCCCCGGGTCACTCTGCCCAGCAATGGGGATTGTTCCCCTTACTACAGCTGGATGGATGAGAAGGGTACCAACGAGGGGCCTGGTAGGACTTCATGTTCAAACAATAATGATTCATAATATAGTGAAACCAAAGTTGCGGTGCACATTTACCATGCTTTGTTGCACTAATCTGGTGCCACGCACTTATACTAAATACATCTGTCATTCCATATGTATTTTGAGATGTGAGGAAAAACTAAATGCTAAGTTGTTTATAGCAACATGTAGATTTTTGACCTAGCCTATGGAGATCACAACATTGATCATGACCGTGTGTTTGACTACTTTTCCAGAGCCGGACCACATCAACCCAGCTCACACCATTAGTGCAGCCCTCTGCTACGCCACCCAGCTCCTCAATATCCTGTCTCACATCCTGGATGTCAACCTACCCAAGAAGTTGTGTAACAGTGAATTCTGCGGGGACAGCCTGAGCAGATATAGGTTTACCCGGGCGGTCACTAAGCTCAACACCAATATCCTACACCTCTGCTTTTCACAGGTATTGAAAAGTTCTGTTTCTGAAAGTTTTTTGACAACTGTTGCCCCCTTGCTGCTTGCACATGGCTTGTTAAATGTTACTGTTAAGCACTTAGTGACCTTCTTGTATCAGGTGACTTAACATGTTCTCCTGTGTAGCACGTTGACAGTGACCTACTGCACCCACACCACACTCTGAGGAACATCATGTTCCTTGTTTCTCCTGACAACAAGAACCTGGGCAGGTATGACTGCTCTTTCTCAGCCCTGTACATTGAACTTGTTATTTTAGACAGCCCAACAATGTGTCCTCTATGCAGGACCGGCCCATACGAGGTCACCGCTGACCTGGAAGACTCCATGGAGTTTGTTGAGCCCGAGGCTTCCGGGCCAGCAGAGGAGAGCGGAGACGAAACGGTGACCGATGAGGAGACCGACCTGGGCACCGACTGGGAGACCGTCCCCAGCCCGCGCTTCTGTGACATCCCCTCCCAGCCCATGGACCTTTCCCAGAGCACGGCCATGCAGGTGTCCCAGCCCGTGGGCCAGGCTGGGGGCATGATTTCCTCCGCAGCAGCCTCTGTTACATCGTGGTTTCGGGCGTACACTGGCCAGCGCTGATGTGTAAACTGGCCAGCCAGGGTTGTAAATCATTAGAGCACACTGTAGAAAAGTAACAATGGCTTTCAACCAAGGTTTGTTATTGTGCACATTCAGGTAGTCCCTCCCTCTGGTGTTAAATGAATACACCCAGGGACTAGCTGGAGCTACGCTACAGCACCTCCTCACAGGTCCGCTCTGCCCATAGGCCATCTGCAGCTCCACAACCGCCAATAACGAGGGAATATTTCTTCCTTCAGTGCATGACTGAATCAAAATGTGGAAGTAAGGGAAAAGTATCATTAACTTTCTGAAGAAGTAGAATGATGTCATTGAAAGTATTGGTTGAGGAAGGGACCCCAACAGAGACTATTCAAACTGAACCTAGCATACATTGCTTGAAAATGTTGACTAGCCTTTTGCAACATTGCACTGGATAGAAATGTAGTTTAATTTCTGTGTAGTTTTTCTCCTGAAGCCTGTGGACCTTAGTGCAAAACCTAGGTTGCCATTTTAAAATAGGACCTCCCTTTGTGCAGCATTACATCAATGTTAGGATTGTGTCTAAGGTTGATGATTGCCAAATATCTTTTGAGTTCTTCACAATTAGAGCCAGTCACTTTCTATGTATGTATTGGTCAAAAGGGTAGACAATGTTCTTGGCGACGTGGTGCCTGAATCCTCAGTGTGTTTGGTATTATACTGGTTGACAATGACAGTGGTTGCTTGAATGAGAGCGATACAGTGGGTCAACACTACACCTTTGGTTTACTTCATGTTTAGGATCAGTTTGATTTGTAGTCTGTAAAAACAAAGTTTCACAAGCAGTAAGTAATTATGAATTTGCACAGTGTTCTCACTGTCAAAATAAGCAATATTTCACATTTTAAAATTAAGATGTCTTTTAGTGAAAAATGTGTGAACAAATTTTAATTTCTCTGTTGCCATAGGGTCTGATTGGAACCATTAAAGATGCATTCTGGGATCTGAAGTCCACCAAAGTTGCATATTTTATAAACTGCATGGGTTGCAAGATTACCTGATTGTAACATAATGTGGGGGACATTTAGCACCACTCCCAACTGACTAAAAGAATAACACTCCTGTGACTCATGTTGAAATCAAAACCACAAAGTGCATGCCTTTTATTGTGAGGTATTGTACATCCTAGTGTCTTTAGTGAGTTCAAAAGCAATCTGAATAAAGAAACAACAACAACAAAATGTAATGTGAACACAATTTCATGAAGAACTTTTAGTCCAACCTTTTATTTCATATTAGCTTCCTTTGATATATTGCCTCATCTGACCTCACAGAGGAGTATGCCATGTTAGTGTTAAATTATGAACTTGTACTTTAAGTTCACATTTTTGTTTTGCCTTTCTCTAGACACCGGAGGCCCTTTCCAATAGCACTGTCCCAGAGACTGTCAAGCTGTACAGTAGAGCATTGGTTAAACAATATTGACTGATATAAAAAGTATATTCCCATTGATTGTAAACATCACTATAATAAGACATACATCCATAGTTTTCCCCAAAAAAATTCTCCCCTCCAATTTGTCTTGTCTAATTCCCTCTAATCCTGCCTTGTCGGCAGAAAGTGTTTTAGACTGCTCATCTAAAAGCGTGTAAGCATTCAGTCAGATCATGTACTGGATGATTACACTCACCAACTATACTTCCGCAATTAAATATACAGGAGCACAATCACAAGGAGTTGCTGGAGAACTCGTAGGCTCGAACCACTGACTGTCATGTCGTAGACCAGGGGTCACCTGGTCTCCCTGGTCCTGGAGCGCTACCAACTTGTAGGTTCACTCAAATCCTAATCTAGCACATTTGATTCTAATAATTAGCTGGTTGATCAGCTGAATGAGGATAGATTATGTGCGGTTGGAGTGAACCTACAGGGTGGTAGCTGTCCAGGATCAGGGTTGTTGACCCCTGACGTAGACTGTCTTGGCCCACTACACCATGCAGACCCTGTCTTACTAATATTTCAGTGAAAAATATTTAATGGTAACTAGCACTTTTTAAAGACATTAAAAAGGACAGCTAGGGAATGACAGGTACCATCAGAATGAAAGCACTTTATTGAAGTAAAATGCCTTTACAGACAGAATACAGCAGGAATATAGAACAAACCATTTTTTAAAATATCTTGGGGCAAATTTTACATTTAGAAATCATTCTGTTTTTTTCCTCTCCCCACTATATATATCTATCATGTTGAATTCATTGTGAAGAACAGAAAAAACGTTGATATTTTTCCATAAATGTTTACATTGTTCCTGTTCAAAGAATTACAACATCATAAGCGGGATATTAATAACATGCCCCAAATGGCGTGGTTCCTTGTATAATGCACTATTTCTTGACCAAAACCACATTATGTGCTTGTCAGTGAGCACTTTGTAAGGTGTAATGACATTTGGGATGCATGTTAATGGTATAGAATGAAGCACTGCGAAAGGACGCGCATGTGTATTACAGACTGGGTTATACATCTGGGACCCACTGTAAAACAAACACCCAATATTATTTCATAAATATATACATGACATGGTAAAAATAAGCTGTCTTTTTCCCCAAATGTTAGATAATGGGCATTCAAGTCATAAATACTCACGTTTGCCAATCTTCACCCTGTTTTTGATATAGGACTCTGTAGCACTATGTACAATGTAAACACAGCTGGGCTCAAACTAGTTCCAATCATACAAGATACACTCATGCTCTGTTACACAGAGGGGCAGGGATATAGGGTCCGAGACTGATGATACAGTAGGGTGGGGATATAGGATCACAGACTGATGATAGGGTAGGGCAGGGATATAGGGTCCGAGACTGATGATACAGTAGGGTGGGGATATAGAATCACAGACTGATGATAGGGTAGGGCAGGGATATAGGATCAGCGGAGTGCCAGGGTTTTAGCTGGAAGACCGACTATAGGATTGTGTTGATTCACATTTCGCATAAACCAGGGACAGGCAGCCACCTACACGTTTAGCCATGACATTATGACCACCTGCCTAACATTGTGTAGGTGCCCCTTTTGATACCAAAACGGCGAAGGCTGGCCCATGTGGTTCGATCCAACAGACAAGCTACCATAGCTTAAATGGCTGAAAAAGTTAATGCTGGTTCTGATTGAATGGCATCAGAACACGGTGCATCGTAGGTTGTTGTGTATGAGGCTGCTGTCTTGGTGGCAAAAGGGGGACCTACACAATATTAGGCAGGTGGTCATAATGTTCTGATGGGTGTATGTATGCACTTAGACAACAACAGAATGTGTATACTGCTCAATGCTGATAGGGTTACCTGGACTAAATATCTACAAATAAAATATGACAGAAGCAATGTGGAACATCAACACTGAAGAAATATGAACTAGAGCTCCGCTCTTCAATTCATTGCCCAGAATCACATTCAATGCTTTTACCCAAAACATTGAAGCAAGTAAATACAATACCCTGACAGAACCCTTTTGAGGACTAAGGTTTCTGAAAAGGCCTAAAGTGCTTACTATCTCAGAGGAACTGAGGAGGTGTTAGGGGTCAGGACAAGGCTGCGCAGGAAGTGAAGAAAGAGATCCAGCGACACCTTACTACCATCAGTCTCAGTATTCTGGCTGCACTTAGATACTGCCCAGTAAAAAAAACTAGCACATATGGCAACACACACACACACACACACACACACACACACACAGAAGCCAAGTCAATTGTCCAACTGTATGCAGCACTAGTCCTCCGTTACCTCCCTGGGTTTGTTATAGATTGGCATGTTCATACTGTGAAAGGCAGGTACCCAGCGGTTGTCGTGGAGACCGACGTTGCAGCCTGGTGTGTTTTTGTGGGAGCCGTGGCAACACATCCAGTATCCCGGCCCGTAGGGCAGCGCTTGGCAATAGGGCTTGTGATGCCAGCGGCAAAGGGATACGTCTCCGCGCCCATACCGCTTTTTACACTGCTTGCAGGGATCGTCTTTGTAGCGCGGGTCGCACACCCAGCGGGAGTCGGCGGGCCGCACGCCGTAGCTCTCGATCAGTGACTTGAAGTAGTGGCTGGTGCACTTGAGTGCGGCCAGGCTCTTGGTGGGCAGCAGGCAGAAGATCTTGACCATGACGTGGTGGGGGAGGAAGGCCATGTACTGCTGTGGCTCCAGGAGCTTCTGGATCTTAAAGCGCACCTCCAGGAACTCGTGAGACACCATGCGGCGCAGGGGGACCGGCGCCGCCTCACACCGGCCCGTAGCGCTTCTGTCCCCCTCGCTTACCGCCTTCTCCTCTGCCTCGACCCAGTTCTCACTGGGCGTCGGTTCAGCCGGGGGGGAGTTGAGCGCAAGGTTGCCGGGCTTGGTCGTGGATTGTTTGGAGCTGTAAGTACTGTCTGTGTGGGGGAGTGTACGGCGGAGCTGTTGTTCTAGCCCCGGCTGTGAGGCTGGAGGTCGTGAGAAGAACAGCATGCCTGGGAGAGGCTCTTTACATTCTAGTCTACTGCAGCTGTCCAGCTCAGACTGGTCCAGCCTGGACTCTACAGCGATGCTCCCCTCCTGGGCCTCACAGCGCTCCTCTGGCTGTCTGATCGAGCCTCCACACCCAGACTGCACGCTGTGAGTGCCAGAGGCCAGGTCAGATGTACGGGAAGCCCTGCGTGCACATCCAGGGAGACTGCTGGGAGCTAGTTTGTGGGTGTGGGTGGTGCTAGAGACAGGCCGGTGCTCAGAGGAGGTATAACCCAAGTGCCGGACCTCCATGCTCTCCTGTCGTCCGTCCTGAGGGTCAGCTACAGGCGGTGGGGCTGACATGGAGCAAGCATCCGCTCCTGCCAGAAGCACCCGACCCACCTTTCTCCTCAGGCTGTTATTCCTGGACAGCTCCCCTCCAGACAGAGAGCCTTCCCGCGGAACATTCTGCTGTTTCAGGCACTCCGACTCCAGCTTGGCCACCATGTCGGACACCTTCACGGCCTCCTCATCCTGACCCGGGGGGCTCTGTTCCGAGGCCTCTGAGGTGACTGACAGCCCCCTGGATAAGGTAATGCTAGTGGAGCTGCGCAGAGACATGGGTTTAGACTCTACCGGCTTGTCGCTGACCCTCTGCTCCAAGAAGGCCACCAACTCCACCACGGAAAGAGCCTTGCCTGTCCCAGTCTCCCCCTCCACCCTACAACCCTGCTCCCCACCTGCATCCACCTCCTCATACTCCAGTCCACTGGGCCTCCCCTCTCGGGGGCTGTGGTCTGTGGGGCTCAGAGGGCAGTGGGGCTCCGGAGCGTCTCTGTGCTGGTGGCGATGGCGGCCCTGACGTCCTGACCTCCTCCTGCGCTTGGCGACTGAACCCCCCTCATCCTCCCAGCTGCTCTTCATCTTAACTGACATAGTCCTCAGCGGGCTACCGCTAAAGTCCTCATCACCTGCCTCCCCGAATGGCTCATCTCCACTACGGCACTGGGGCGAAGCGAAGATGGCGATCTTCTCTTTGGTGTTGCCGGGCTTGATGACGGCCCAGATGTCCAGTGGCGACTCTCCGTCCTCCCCCTGGTAGGAGATGCCCAGGGTGGCCTCCTGGTTCTCCGAGCAGGTGGAAGAGGTACAGGTGGAGAGGAGCAGCAGGGAAGATGTAGAGGTGTAAGAGGACTCTGAGGGTTTCCTGCGTGCCCAGGATGTGCTGCTGTGGAACACAGGGCCGCTCAGTCTGGAGGTGTTGCTGGAGCAATTGTTGTTACACTGCAGGGTGTTGGGGGAGATGGTGGCGAGAGGGGAGCGGACCGTGCCCAGGCCGAGCCCGCTGCCTGACAAGTCAATCCTCAGAGACGGGGCTTCGTGCTGGCTCACCCGGTGATGAGCTCTCTGGCTGTCCTGACAAGATTCCCGGTGGGGCTCCTGGGTCTGCTGTTTGGGGTACGGCTTCAGGTGCATGGCTGCTACCCTGGAAGAGAATCAATGGATGGTAGAGGACAGGTATAGTAGCAGTTAAAAGGACAATAGTGAACAGGGAAAAGCTTTTGTTAAATCTTAGTGTTTCCTCTTATCTAGCCATTTCTAGATTAATAATTTATTATTAATTAATTAATAACAGTGAGCAGCAGAGTGCTATGACCAGGCCTAATCCAAGACTGGTGGAATTTAAAAATAAAATGATTTGTAAAAAAAAAATTGCTGTGTAACCACAAAGGATCCGGTTGTAAGAACAATGGTACAAAAATCTATTCTGCCCTACAAAAGCAACCTTAACTTGACAGTGTAGGACTGAGAAAAATGACTTCAAAGTGTTCAAATTGTAGGCAGAATATTGGAAATGTGGCAGACGATCCACTAACCACAATAATGACTCAACATATTTGTTCACAAGCAAATCTTTAATGTTCCAAAAATGACAATAACTCTTTGTTTTTGCAGGGCAGAATTGTGATAGGCAGGAAGCCGTGGTTTATGACTCTGTACACCACAGGTATAACAGGGTCAGTCTTAATAGTTCTGTTCATAACGATGTATTGCCACTTTGTGGCTTAGTGTTTTATCCAGGCACCCTAGGAAGCACTGGCCTAATATACCAATCATTTACCACAACCACTCATGCCTTATTGTTTAAATACATAATTTACTTACAAACATCTGACTTGGCAGTATTTAAAAGAGAAGGTAGGAGGGTGTTCCAAACTAACAGCAGCCCGTCCTTCCAACCACCCAAAACACAGTCCTGTCAAGTTATTAACATGAACCACCCAAAACACAGTCCTGTCAAGTTATTAACGTGAACCAACCAAAACACAGTCCTGTCAAGTTATTAACGTGAACCAACCAAAACAGTTCTTTTTTTGTGATATTTTCCCGGTTGTCCTCCCTTCCCAATTTAAGAGAACTCTTAAATCAACTCCCTGGTGATAAATAACTACATACCTGGAAATTAAATGTCAAAGACATTCTTAACAATTTCTTTTAAAATGTTGTCTGTCTAAATAAGCTTGTCTTTACCAAATCCCCATAAAAGTTATGTACACAATGCACATCTAAACACAACAGATACCAAACATTTGACAATAATGTAGCTGTTACCCAGGCTATCCGCTAACAAACCCACTTAATAAGCACAAAATAAGACTAAATGTTGCATCTAATGGTAATGGAATGAGGAAATGCTCACACCTCTACTGTGATAGTAATGGAATATATGTGATATTAATGGAATATATGTGATATTAATGGAATATATGTGATATTAATGGAATACACGTTTAATGCAACCATGTGAACTTGTGAATGTAAAAGCAAACCTTTAATCAATGACATTTTCAAAAGCCAGATGTCAGCGTGTAAGCGGTGACGTGCTGCTAAAGTATGCTAGCTTAGTTCCCTTAGGGGGAGAAGGCTGAGGATCATCCCGACGGTCTCTCAACAGGGACACAGAGAGGAAACTGAACAATAACAGGTCTCTGCATTGGCATAGATTAGCAGGATGAGGGGAACGTTCTCACTGCCTGCACTAACATCCAGACCAACGGATCTGCACTCTGGCAAAACCTCCCTAAGGAAAAGCACAGTGGAAAAGTGCTGGGCTTGCCTTGGAGACAGGCTAACCCACTTTACACACAAGTCAAGTTGTCGACAATGCGGCATTAGAAGTTGTTAATGCAGCTGGTTTCTTGGTGCTGATCTAAAACACGTCTTTCATCCCAATGATCCGACCGGCAGACGCAGCTGAGCTCCTGAGGTATCCACCTAGATTGTCCCTATCAGATAGGAAAACAATACATAGTAATAAATCTAGCAGAACCAGAGTCCACTGTCAAGGCACTGATTTGACTATTCTATTCATAGGTGGAAGCCAGGTATAAAACTACACAATTTACCAAACTCTGAAAGCCTGATTTGTTCACACTACATTCAGCGCAGGTGTCCAACAGCCCCCTATTTATAGGGCACTGCATGCACTAGAAAGACATCACATTACCCTGATTATGGCCAGAGTGCTGTTCCCTCCCACAGCCCCTCACAGGCAGCACAGAACGGCCGTGGTGCCAGGGAGCCGCTAGCAGCACACGTGCATATAAGGCATTGTTCCCTGCAGACCTGGAGCTCTGATGGGGGGGAGGGGGTCACCTCACTTCCAAATGAGGGTTGGCATGCAGCATGGGCTGGAGGGGAAAGCGGAGACTGTAGTGACTCGCTGTGCCTCAGATGTCACCTTCATATGGGGCACTACTGATTAGAAAGACTGCCGTCAGTGGCTCAAATGCACCAAATAATCATATGCACTGTCCCCTATTTGTTTTCATCACTGATTTGTGAAATTCTGAAAGGAAATTACCTTAGGCAGGATTTACACTAAACAGCCACTATATTAGGTACACATTACTAGTACTGGGTTGGACCCCCTTTTTCCTTCAGAATTGCCTTCATTCTTCGTGGCGTAGATTCAACAAGGTGCTGGAAACATTCCTTAGAGATTTTGGTCTACGTTGACCTTATTGCATCACTCAGTTGCTGCAGAATGGTAGGCTGCACATCCATGATGCGAATATCTTGTTCCACCACATCCCAAAGGTGCTCGATTGTATTGAGATCTGGTGACTGTAGAGTCCATTTGAGTACAGTGAACTCATTATCATGTTCAAGAAACCAATTTGAGATGTGAGCTTTGTGACTATCCCCCAGGAAGTAGCCATTAGAAGATGGGTACACTGTGGTCATAAAGGGATGGACGTGGTCAGCGACAATACTCAGGTATGCGGTAACATTCAAAACAACGCTCAATTGGTTCTAAGGAGCCCAAAGTGTCCCTCACCATTACACCACCACCACCAGCCTGAACCACTGATAAAATGCAGGATGGAACTATGCTTTCACATTGTTCATGCAAAACTCTGACCCTACCATCTGAATGTTATACAAGTAGACTCGTCAGACCAGGCAATGTTTTTTGACAATCTTCTATTGTCCATTTTCTGGTGGGCCAGTGCAAATTGTAGCCTCAGTTTCCTGTTCTTAGCTGACAGGAGTGACACCCGGTGTGGTCTTCTGCTGCTGTAACCCATCTGCTTCAAGGTTTGACGTGTTATGCTCTTCTGCATACCTTGGTATTAACGACAGGTTATTTGAGTGACTGTAGCCTCTCTAACAACTCGGACCAGTCTGGCCATTCTCCTCTGACCTCTGCCATCTTCAAGGCATTTTCACCCAGACAACTGGATATATGGTTTGAATTTCAGCAGATCGTCTTGACCATGTCTACATGCCTAAATGCATTGACTTGCTGCCAGGTGATTGGCTGATTACATATTTGCATTAACAAGCAATTGAAAAGGTGAAACTAATGAAGTTGCCAGAGAGTGTAGGTAAGCAGTAAGGCACGGGGGTGTGGTACATGGCCAATATACCACAGCTATGAGCTGTTCATAGGCACGATGCATTGCCGAGCACATCACAGAAACAGTGATATCATACCCATGGTATACGGCAGGAGTCACCAATCCTGGTCCCTGTAGGTTTGCACTCCAACTGCACATAATGTAGCCTCATTCAGCTTATCAACCAGCTAATTATTAAAATCAGGTGTGCTAGATTGGGGTTGGAGTGAAAACCTACAGGGTGGTGGTTTTCTAGGACCAGGATTGGTGACCCCTAGTATATGGTCTCATATTCCATAGCTATCAGCCAATCAGCATTCAGAATTCAAACTACCCAGTTTATAACCGAGACCATAAGGACACAGAAGAAAAGTGATGCAACTGTTCAAATTACACTAAACTACGTTCTGTGTTTCTGAGATTACTGCTGACCAGGGTCCATAGGGAATATAGCAGGTTTCTGCAGCATACAATTTTACATTTTATTCTTTTAGCAGATGCTCTTATCCAGAGCGACTTGAAGTACAGTGATAGTCCCCTGGAGCAATGTAGGGTGAAGTGCCTTGCTGAAAGACAACATCATTTGGAACAGTCGGGAATCGAACCGGCAACCTTACGACTACAAGCCTGACTCTCAAACCACTGAGTCATCTGTTGTCTGAGACCCAGCCTTCAGTAGCAGTCTCGTCCTCTCAGTACCAGGGGGTTCACTGCTCCATGAACACAAACACAACATGTAGATAGGTCAGGTAGTTATGCCTTCTGTTGTGGTGGTGGGTGTGTTGACCAAGGAGACACTTACAGCTGCTAGTTACACGTGAGTGTGTTTCCATGGCAACAACCACAAGTGCACTACATTGGGACCCAATCCTCTGCCTTTTCACTTCCTGATTATATTGACGACACTGCCTTGGCAGCAAATATACTGTCAGGAAGCTCTCACACGGGAGCAGAGATCTACCTTTAGCCTGAGGTATCTAACATGCTCACTCCTTGTTAATGTCGTTAGCATATGTAATCTAGACACAAACACTTGTCTACAGTGCCCACCACTAAGAATGTCTGTATTGTGTTGTTGACATTGACAGCTTACCAAATTCCTCACAACATTAAACACTGGCCAACAGGTAGAGTCTGATTAATGTCAATGAACATCTTTAATGTTAGCTAAAACATTTTCACCTTTATCAATGTTGTGCATATCTTTTAAGCAAGTAAAACGTCAGCAACAACAATGTATATTTTAATTCTGAATTTATAAGTTACACAATGAGATAACACGTGCTAATGTGGGGTTGTTATGTCACAATGAACACCAACTATTATGTTCAACTATATTCACATTACAGTCAGACACATTTGTTTTTCAAAGATGTGGGGAACTGAGACTTAAACCTAACAGAAACCAATGTTCCTTGTTCCCCTAACCTTATATGGTGGGTTAACATTTAAAGCAGATGGTAAGCAAGCTCAAATTCAGTACAGGTTAATGCACTATAGGACACATTTTGAATTTGGTTTATGATCATTAGAAATATCTAGTACAAGTATTTTTGGGGTAGATAATCACTAGAATTCTAAACCCTTGGGTGGTGTGACTTTGACAGAAAGCAATTATTTCTCAAATTTATTTGTGTATTAAGTCGTTGGACTAACACTCCAACAAACAAAATGTGCCTGGGAGCAGGAATTAGATGTTGAACTCACAGAAGTGGTGGAATGAAGCGATTGAGAGAGTAAGTTTCACTACATCTTGGTCTCAGGCTTAACAATAATAATAATAAATAATAATAATAATAATAATGAGTGCCTTCAGAAGCTGAGGTGGTCAGGTGAGTGAGCAGTCACTCCCTTGCCTTGACCCAGTGACTTCCAAGTTGTATGAGAACAGATCCAAGCACAATAGCTTGGCACGGACGCCTGAGGAAGGCTTGCCTAATCACACCAACTCTTTTTTCCATTGTTGCAACAAGTAAGTAATACAATGGACTATGATGAGATAAGGAAAACAACCACCACATCAACATCTGTTATTTCGACTCAAGTCCAGTGCTTAGTTTAGTGGTCTAAGCTGCTGACTGGGCTCCCTGTGACGGGGGTTTGAGGCCTGGCTTGGTTGAGTGTCTTCACTCCATACCGCAAAAAGATCTTAGAACACAAAAGAAAATCATGGTTCTGCATGGCGTAATAGTCACTACCTTGCAGAAAACATTACGTCACAGTAGTCAGTGGTTGGAGCCGGACTACGGCATCTCCAACTTTGCCTGGAAGCCCCAGCCCAAGGCAATGTAAATTGGCCGCACTGCACGGTAGATAAATCTGATTATCTTCCTTTCCATGTGGCTCTTCAGCGATTCCTTGTGCGCATATCGGGCACCTTTGAGATCACGGTAGTATAGTTGGTGAGAGTAATCAGCACCAGCTAATAATGGGTCAGCTCGGGGGTCCACATGATGTAGTGGGCTAAGTCGCTGCATTGCAGGACAGTCTACATCACGATGGTCATGAGTTCGAGCCTGACCATGGGTTCTCTGACTTCCCCCGACGTCCTGCACAAGGCAGCACAAAATATGCATAGTGGTGCCCGGGATTTACGTTATATAATTCAGAATATGTCCAGGGACTCAGATCAGGCGCCTGTTAATTAAATTGCGGAAGTAGTCGGTCAACGTAATCATCCCGTGCATGATCTGACTAAAGGCTTCCGTGTTGGGTGAACCGTGCGAAAAGAATCAGCTGGATGAACCATGTGTGCAACCCTCATCATCCCCTGCGCAGGGAGTTGTGGAGCTGATGACAAGGGACGAGAATCTGGCAAAAAAATCTAATCAAATCAACAAATAAAAAGAATGGGAAAGCTCTGTGACAAGTGGGTGGATGAACCATCCCGCAACTGGGGAGATAAATGGAAAAAAATGGAAAAAATAATAATCTGAAAATCCACAACCAATGTTCTAGTATCTAATGGCATGCATGTTCAAGGGCATAGCAGTCAACGCATGTAGGTAAGTATGCAAGGGCGGAGTCTTTAAAGCGCACAGTTTTTACAACGGCATTGTTATGTTACAACCAGCATGAGAATTTGCCTGGTAGTGTCTAAAGTCTACTAGATGTGGCTACAAAGTGAGGCAGAGTGAAAACCTTCCAGTCAGATGTCAGGACGACATCCTCGAACAGATCAAACCAACAATCATACCGACCTGTAACCAATCAAGGCACATCCCGTTGTTGGTTTCCAATTTATTTCCATGTGCTTCTCATATTTATAATCAGCATAAACAAAATCATAGTTCAAATGACGTTGACTGGGATGAGAAAAACCTCCTTGGGAAGAATGGTAAGCTAATGGTACTGCCAGACTGCAGCGTTTCACCGCTAGAGCTATCAGGTGGCATTGAGAGGCTAAGAAATGTGACAATAAATAAATAAAAACTAAGAAAAAAACTAAATTCTGAAAATGGCAGTGTCGTGAAGCTCTAATAAATAAACAAGCTGAATTAACTCTTCTGTTTGACAGATTTAAATGGTTTGTGATGTTTTAGTTCTGGCTCAACATGTCTGACTCACTATTATAACGAGCTGGTCAGAAGAGACTCTTCTGTCCCCACTAGTGTTCCCAAGCTCGAACACCTCCAGCACCTACACTGAGCCTGCCTCACAAATGGCACCCTATTCCCTATCTTTACAAGCCCCATAGACCAAATTTACCTTCCAGCAGGACAAAATCGCTTCAATGCATTGGCCCGTGCCAAAACACACATTAGCGTTAATAGCAATTTGAGGGAAAGTACAAGTTAGCGTAATATGAAAAGAAAACAAAGGACATGAAGTGAGTAGAACAACAGAAATGGGCAGACTGGATGGTGAGTCACGAGCTCTGACGGGGTGAGATCATGCCTGAAGACGGCTAGAAGCAGAGACTTCACATTAACAACATTGTTTTTCCCCTCCTGCTTCAGGAGGCCACGACTTGGAACCAATCCAAGCTCAAAAATCAAGGAGTGAAGTCACACGAGGTGTGTCTCTGAAACTGCACCCTATTTCCTAGGTAGGCCACTGCTTTTACCCACCGGGGCTCTGGTCAAACATAGTGTACTAAATAGGATATATAGTGCCGTTTGAGACATACGGAGAAATCGAAGTCTGAGGTTCTCGCTGCCTGCTGCAATTATGGTGTAACATAACATCATGTTCTTTCTGGGGCTCAGAACTGGATTCAAGTTCTGTTCCGAAACGATGTAATACGCTGAGAGTTTTCTCCAGCTTGCCAGGTGGGAGGGGTTTGTTGTGTCTCCATTACATGGGCCCTTTAAACTAGGCCAGCTCAATGAATCACAGATACGTCCATTTAGAATGAAATGTACAATAGTATTTGAACCCAGGTCTGGTGGGCTACCACAACAGACCATCTGGGTCTGAAGCAGCCTGAAGCACAGTATGGGCCTACACATGTCTTTGCTTTGGCATATCGAAACAAGCCCTTGTTGAGACAGCTAGGAGGCAAGACAATAATGATCTACTGGAAAATGTGTTTTGCCACACAAATACAGGAAAGCCCAGCCTGGGTAACAGGTAGATTGTGTAGAAGACGGTTGGTGTTATTCAGTCAGGTTAAACATGCACCTTATTTCTACACAACATTAAGTCAAGGCTAAGGCTATTGGTTCTTTACATTAACTGTGGTGGTCTGTTTGGGTACTTCCAAAAAATAATAACAGTTGTGAGTATACATTTTACTATTATAATAAGCAAATGTTTCTTTTTTGTACATATCCACCTATTCCAAAACAGTCCCTTAGGGCTCAGTTCACCTCATTTCACCTACGTGAGTTCAACCATTTGTTGTGTCCAGCCACACCAGTTGGGTTCTCATACTTCTGATCTTTTCCAATGGCAACAAATGGGACCTGTGGTGATGAGTACCAAAACAATAGGGGCTATCTTTTCTGTAATGAGCAGTCACACCTTCAAAGACAAAGTGCAGTGTGCTGCTTTTTAAAACAAATAAAAACAACGGTCACAATTTGCCCCACATTACCTAGGAATAAGTAATGACTATTAGCCTTTAAATATCGTGCCTGAAAATGAGCTAGCATGCTACATGGATATCAGTCTGACAGTCTGAGGAATGAGATTATTTATTTATTTATTTATTTATGTCCAATTGGATCAACATTTAACCAATTAAACCAATAAGCCACATGATGTAGTTAGCAGGAGCTAGCTAGTAACAAATGCACTAACTACTTACAGTGAAGATAGCAGACTAATTTCATATTAAATTATATGATACCTGCTCGAGAAAACTCCTATTTCATGCGGGACAAACCACCAACAACAATCCCACATGAGGTTCTCAATACTGTCTCTCAAATCACGTAACTGTGATAATGTTGCCTGTACCTATCAGTTCCTCTTATAAAATTGAGTCATTTCGAGCGTCAAGATATTTTGCTACAAAGATCAGTGATTTTGGTGGTCCTTGTTTTTTTATTTTGTAGTCCCCGGGTCTCTACGCACCCTGGACTTCTACCTGAACTGACACCCAGTAACCTGTGCCCACCTGAGCATATTGTAGCTCAATATGAGTTGCTCAAACAATGGTCCCATGTAAAAGAGGAAGGCCTAGTCCCACAGTTATGCTAGCTGGAGTGGCTAGATAAACCCAAACAAAGCATGCTTTGTACTGTAGCCCATAAGCTGCTTTTAACATTTAGTATGTCATTGTCATTTGTAAGGGACTAGGTGAGATAGGAAAAACCCATCTTGGTGTGTGTGTGTTATCTCTTACCAGCAGGCTGACTGCAGCAGGTTAGGAGAGGGCAGATTCCTTGGTTCACTGTGAGAGGAGACCGTAGTGCTGCAGTAACGCACAGACTCACATCTCTCAGCCATGCAGCTCCTCCCTCCAGTCCAGTGTGGCAAAGCACAAACGCCTGCTGGTCTGCAGGCCACAGTCTGATGACCTCACAGCTCAGGGCCACACCCACTACACTGTGGGGAAACAGGACACGCAGTTTAGTACAAAGTTCAGTTTCAGACCATCTCGCCTCAGAACAACACACTAAGGAAGGAACTGCGCGCGCGTTGTCATGGCGAGTCGATAACTCGAGAGGCAGATTGAAAATCACAACTGGTCTCGGCACGGCAATGCAAACAAGCCTACGGCAATATCACTTCTATGGAAAAAGTCTTATATAGATAGCTTCAACAAATACGTGTCATCACAGAAAACATTCTAAGGTTACACCAAAATGAGAGCTTGCAAAATGTTCATTGTAGCAGTACACAAAACAATAATATAGCCTAAATGCAGGCCTGGCAGTAAACTTTGTAACTGGGACAGGACAGTCCGAAAAAGAACATGAGAGGCTACAAAAGGCGGGCATGCTACATCTAAAGACTCAGGAAAATGATTGAATTCAGTCCAACTGCTCATACAGTATAAAGGAACTAGAGGTACAATACCAGTACAGTTCACTCTGAGGCAACACTGACATGAAAACAGGCTCCCTTTAATCGAGGGGACCAAATACTTTTCCAATTAGTGCACTACTTTTGCTTACATCTTCTGAGACACTGCTCTAAAGTAGTGCACTATTTAGGGAATAGGGTAGCACTCAGAGCACATGCATGAGTGGGTCACATTGGCTGTAGGGAAAAACAGTGGCGAGTATGTTCTCACAGAGAACTCAGCCATGAAGACAAGCAGATAAGGCAGAACAAAAGCTGCTTTGGGAATAGTGGAGTGGTAACTGGCCAGGGGACGAAGAAGATACCTGCCCTCTCCGCTCACAACCCGCTTAGCTCTGAACTAGGTAAGCCAGTCGCTGAGCTGGTGCCTCATGGTACACAATTACTCCACTTCTGGCCTCTCAATCCTAAAGGTCTATTGTAGGCCAGCATTTGTCTCAAGTTTAAAATGAGCATCTTACCATAACTCTGTCCTTGTCTTCATTCTACTGAAATCTACTACTCTGTTACTCCCTCAGGGAAGCGTTGCTTGTTTACATCCTGCAAACTTGCACAACTGCATCTGTTAAGATGTAGCACAGCCAGCTGACCATATCTGCATTGAGCTATTATGTTCATCAATAAATCCATTACAAACATTTTACAAGTTATTTGAGGCCAACTGGAATTCAGTGCAGGAATGCCATGTAGATGGACAGTTTCAGCTTTTTGTATCTTGTTACTGATACCAGGTCTTCTTTTGACTCATGTCCATGTTAATATGGCTTACACTTGCTAGCAACAGTAACTAATCAAGAACTATAATAAGGTATTTGAGAAAAGTGCTTATTTTGTCAATTATATGTTTTTAATTAACATTTAGAGAGACAAGTACACTGTCCATTTCGTTGCTAAACTGCCAAACAATTAATGACCAACCAATTCTTACCAGAGGCTGGGAGAGAGAATCTTAATGGTTTTCTGCACATTTCAGCACAAGGACAAGGGTATGGGCTAGTCTTACAAAGTCACGGGCTAGCTGCACAAGGTCATGGGTTAGCCGCAAAAAATAATGGGCTAGCCGCACAAAGTCACAGACTATTACTGCTATAATTTAAAAGTATGATGGTCAAAACAACATACCAGACCGGTGGTTGGACAACATCTCACATGGGAACCAGGCATTTGTATTTTACATGTACATCTTGCGGGCCCCAGAACATGTCTACAACCACTACAGCAGGTTCCAGTAATGCTTGTTAGGAACTGGATCAACAAAGAGATTCCTACATGGTGAATAGCTCCCTCATTGTGACTCAGTCATCACCAAGAAGGCACAGCAACAGATGTTCCACTAGCAACAGGGCAAAGAGGCGTGGAGGAAATATCCCGGCCGACCCCTTCCAAACCAGACACCCGCTGTTCCAAACATCTTCCCCTGGCAGGTGGAGGGCAGTACAGGTCACTCAACCTAATGAGTCCAGCCAACTTAACACTTACTCCCCCAGCTGAGACCCTCAACCTTCTGTCCTATAGAGACTAACATGACTAGGCTCACCTTCAGGAAGACAGAACGCTACTACATTAATGTATGTTATTCATTAATACATCATGCTTAAATTAAAAAATGAAACCCAATGTAAAATTACATTGTTATGTTCACACTACAAAGCCTTTCAGTTTCAAAGCAGAAAAAAACATTACATCAACAAATACGGAGAGTCTTCTTTAAGCTCCCAGACTGCTGCTGGATGAGTTAATTGACTTGAATACCACTAATGTACAAGACTGTTTGATACATCTGCTTTTGCTTGGGGCAAAAGGGCTAAGTAAATGGCTTGCTTGCTCAGTTTGTTACCTATTAATATATTTTCAAGAATGGAAGATTGGATTTCAATAGAAAAACAAATGTAGTCACGTACTAATAAATCTTTGCTGCTTCTGGTCATTGTCTTCAACTGTAATTGATACAGCTATGTTACTTCACGTCTATTAGTGCCACCTTCCATGTCAAATTTAGACACAAAGACCTAAACCAAACACTGTTCCGTAACTCCGTGCTACTCCAAAGAAGATGAGGCCAAAGTTTCATAAGGATGTAACTAATGCCATGATGTTGTCTTTCAAAAGAAATGCATATCAGTGGATAAAGAGGCTTTCAGCACATATTGTAAGGTTGTCACTTCCACTGGGCTGCTTTGAAGCCTGATGCTGTGGACAGGCTAGTATTCCAAGAATCAAATTAACACCTGCAAAATTTTCCTAGTAAATCTGTCAAGCTTTCAAACACTTTGGCGGGTAGCTAACAAACATATGGGGGAAAAAATTACGATGACGTAACAACTTTTGACTCTTTCACAAAAACACCAGAACGTCAATGAACACCCTAAATTGACAGTTGTGTGATTGCATCCAAAGAGATAGACGCTTCGGCACACTGTATGTAGGTCTAACATTTCAGGGCCATTTTAAATGAATGAGATTTTGTTTTTGCCTTGATTAAACATGATACCTACCAGGTTAAAATAACAAATCAAGTATCAACCTGGTCTCTTGTACACTTGTGTTTGCATTTGTATGAGTGACAGGGAAAGAAAGCGAGTGCTGTTTAAATGAGGTGTGTGTGTGTGTGTGTGTGTGGTAGGGCAGGGAGTGCAATTCCCCATTTACTGTGACAATGACAAGCAGATTACTACGATTATATTCCTGCCAGTTGTAGCAGTATGCTAATAAGAATGTAAGCAGTATGTTAATAAGAATTGTAGCGGTATGTTAATAAGAATTGTAGCGGTATGTTAATAAGAATTGTAGCAATATGTTAATAAGAATTGTAGCAATATGTTAATAAGAACTGTAGCAGTATGCTAATAAAAATTGTAGCAGTATGCTAATGAGAATTGTAGCGGTATGCTAATAAGAATTGTAGCGGTATGTTAATAAGAATTGTAGCGGTATGTTAATAAGAATTGTAGCAGTATGTTAATAAGAATTGTAGCAGTATGTTAATAAGAATTGTAGCAGTATGTTAATAATAATTGTAGCAGTATGCTAATAAAAATTGTAGCAGTATGCTAATAAAAATTGTAGCAGTATGCTAATAAGAATTGTAGCAGTATGCTAATAAAAATTGTAGCAGTATGCTAATAAAAATTGTAGCAGTATCCTACTCAAATGTGTAGCTACATTTTTGCAATATGTAGACGAGTAAAAAGAGATTTTTGTGTATCACATGCACAGAACATATCAAACATGGCAATAGGAATTCTGAGGGGTGAGGTAAAAAAAACACTTATGGCATATTGTAATTTGGCACATTATCATTAGTACAAATGTATGGTGAAAGAACATCCTGAAAATAAGCATACATTCTGTGTTTAAAGAAAAATTCCTGAGTAAATAAAAATATTTAATATAGTATTTAAAAACGTTAAAAATGATTTACGTCATGTCAATTTTTCGGCATACTGAATGTTTCCATACACATTGTTCCATGTGAAACTTGGATGATCTAACAAATATAGTAAATCATCTTCTTGGCTGGAGATGTTTTTTTCTTGTCTTTACCACAAATATTTTCTGTTTCTGTTGCCATTTGCTGGGTATTAAAAACGCTATTGAACGAACAATCTAAATGTAGCTGATTAAACGTAGTAGTAGGACATCCAATACTAAACTGATTAGCAAAATTTGGCAATCTGAAAATAATTGGCCTCAGACTTGTTTTCACAACATGTCTTTTTAGTAATGGTATTAATAATGCATTAATAATGAATGTACTGAACCAATATAAGAACTAGTGTGTTTTCGTTAATATAGTATATTTGAATTTAAAAAGTGGCATCCACCACAATGGCATCCACCAGTCTAGCTGATGAAATGTGTCTGAAAGATGGAGTTCAGACATGCATCCCATTTCTCTATTAAGTTGCAGTGGGTGTATTCAAGTTTTACATTATGTAGCATTAAAACACTGAAATTGGATCGGTATGTAGTATTGGGTACCACAACCCAGTTCCACTATGGAACCGGTTCCTACACAACCGGTAGGAATCGGACCAGATTAGAAGGCAAATATTGGTTGCTCATTTCAGTTCCACTTAATGTGTCGACTGAAGAATACCGTAAACGTAGGCTACTTTTAAAATGCCATATTTTCCCGACTTTCATCCCGGAGTTTGCGAGTTCAAATCCAGATGGAAGCTTTGTGTGTTGCACATTATATATTTTTTGTAATGTTAACCATAACCCTAATCCTAACCTTAACCTCAGTATCCACATGGCTAACCTGAATATAATTTTGAATGCTATGGAGTGTGGAATGTTCTCACATGAAACCGCGAAATGAAATGTGCAGGTGCAACGTAAAAGAAGTACGATTATAGCTTAATAACAAAACGTGCAGCTGAAACGTTAAAAAAAAATATGTTGGCATACAATGTAATTCATGTTTCAAATCGTAGCACAAAATAATTATTCAGGAGAGGTGTCATCTTGCAAGAGAAGGCAAATATGGTCATCTGCCAGTAAAAAACTACTAAAGTTTAAAGCTAGTTTAGACAAGTATGTCAACTCAACATTTATTTTGTTGTTACTTGTTAATAGTGTAACTGTTATTTATTGTTAAATTATTGTAGTTGTGTGTTAGGGGACTTAGGTTTACTTGTTATATATATTTACGTATGTTAAAACATTAATATATTGTTAAATTTAAATAATTTTCAATTAAGAAAACTTTAAAAGAGCCTTTAATGTCATTTTCCAGTTTTTCAAGAATTGGTTTAGGAATCTGAAAGTACCGGTTCGGCATCGGAATCGTAAAAATCCAAACGATACCCAACCCTAATCAGCAGACACTCAAAGTGCAGTACTCGGATCGGTGTTGGGAAGGCAAGTGGTATCAATGCATGGCTAGACCTAATGAAAACTACATCACAAAATCTCACACTGTGCAAACTAGTAACAATTGAGAACAAAAAAAATCACACAGTACGCCAACAGGCTGCTTTAACATCACCTTTGCCCTCTATATCATAATTCATAAATTTAAACAATCAAATCCTAAATCATTAAATTTTACTCAGATGCTTTGTGGACACTAGACTAGACCTGATCTTGCTAACAAATGCCAACTCGATTGCACAGGCAGAGAATTTACTACCAAGAATGCATTCATAGGACCATGTTGGTTTCAGTGCAGAGCGTGCTCGATTTGAGGAAGACCACCCACATGTTTCCTCTACATTCATCTGCAGAGGCATTTTCTGTTTAGGTAGATTACTAGTAATTCAATGTTTCAATGCTGCCCACTGTGACACAATCCCTGCCTGCAGCACGGTACCATGTTGACTACATTATGTGGAGGCAGGCTATACTATATACATGGAGAAAGCCAATTGCTTCCAAACAGCACATAGAGTCATACAGAGAAAGACAGAAAGCTTCAGCTAAACAGCTGCCATTGGTCAGCACAAAGCAGGGCCTCAGCTACTCTTCGCTTATAGACGAGTTTGGCTTTCAATAGAAAAAGAAAGTATTTTGATGAGCCAATGAGCTGCTGGAAACCCTTTCACGTCTATATATGGCAGAGATAATCAATAGTTTTGGAATGTAGCAAGGAGCTTATCCTCTGACACTTCCCTCTGTTCCTCTGCACACAAACAACAAGTAATACACAGGCAAACAACAAGTAATACACAGGCAAACAACAAGTAATACACAGGCAAACAACAAGTAATACACAGGCAAACAACAAGTAATACACAGGCAAACAACAAGTAATACACAGGCAAACAACAAGTAATACACAGGCAAACTACAAGTAATACACAGGCAAACTACAAGTAATACACAGGCAAACTACAAGTAATACACAGGCAAACTATAAGTAATACACACAAACTAGTGAGCTGAACAAACTCCAGTTGTGAGCAAGAGACCAGTAGGACACACCGAAGGACACAAAAGCCTAGAGCACAATCTTAAACGTTAGGCCTAGCAGTAGTCACAGAAAGAAACTACACTTTTCTGGACAGTATTCCATTGACTGCCCTACTAGTTACAATATAAAACTGGGCTTTACCTTTACAAACCCTAAGCTTCACCTAATTTGAACCAATTCCAATGTGCAGATCAGCCACGCCCCCTTAGCCAAGTTTCCCATGGATGCCTGGCTGCGCTCTCCTTTCACACGGCCGTTCCTTCTTACCTCGGCTTAGTGCGGAGTTTCCATTAGAATACAAAAGAACTTTAAAAAAAGTTCTATTTGTGGAATTTGTGTCAGATTTCGTGACATAAAAACAGAACTATTTTTTCTTTGAGTGACCAGCTTCCACAAGCTGTAGAACATCTATTGTATGATATTAAGAAAAATCTTAAAAAGTCAGTTTAGAAGGGACAATGATTTCATAAAAT
Source organism: Umbra pygmaea (assembly GCA_016801145.1). Classification (NCBI taxonomy): domain Eukaryota; kingdom Metazoa; phylum Chordata; class Actinopteri; order Esociformes; family Umbridae; genus Umbra; species Umbra pygmaea. The sequence continues at coordinate 30,881 of JACXGM010003732.1, forward strand.
ATGTTGTGCATATTTTGCCATTTAAACAGGAATGGCAAGGAGGACATGATAAGTTATGCTTCCATAGTGTTGGTCAATGGGCTGGTCTGAATTTAACGAAAAGTATTGCTGGTGTGTAAAAAAGAACACAGATCTTAACATACAGTTATTGCAGTGTTTGTAAGCTGATCACTTTAAAGACAAACTAGTTCTATTGTCACAGATTGGTTTCTACAAATAGCACATGTAAAACACAGTTTCAGACTGCAATTTCTATACAAAGCTATTTTCATTCCAAAATGTTTATGGGGAAGCACTAAAAGTGCTATGGCATCAATCTGCTTAAATAACTCTTGGGAGGTTAATAGAGTATCCAAAACTCAGTAAAACATAAAACCATAAATCAGGAAAGCAACCAGAGAGAAAAACCTTGTGCATACATCTGGAAAAAGCTAACATACCAGTACTTTCCTGCAAAGAACCAAGCTTTCATTACCAAAACACCTTATAAAGTGCAAAGTTCAAACTCTAAATGCAACTTGTGACTCCAGTAAACAAGGCAGCCTGACCAGTAAAGGTTGTGCAAGCCAAACAGGCCCAGCCCAAGTAACGCCACACTGCAGGGCCAGAAGAGGGATCTCCATTAGCCTCCACATTCCACCCACACGCTAACTCAAGTACCGTCTTGTCGGAACGTTACCATGGCACACACAGCCATCGATCTGGAGGTGATCACACACAGCAACACGATTGTCATAGCATCGAGATCCAGAGCCATCATCACTTTAGCAATAATCCAGTCACGTATCCCACTGTTGATCAGTAGCTAATCTACTAGCCCACTGTTATCTGAGCCAAAACTGCTACTAGCATGCGATGCTCAAACAAAAAAGGAAATTAGGCAAGGCTACACAATGAATATTGTCATCAGACCTAATCTAACAAAGTTTACTAAATGTCTAAATACAGAATATGGTAATTTCTGTTTCAATGTCAATGCAGAATAACATAAAACAGTTGTACATGTAGAAAAAGCCTCTCAATAAGACCAGTGTAGGACAAACCCAGGGCCTCTTTCACTGTACCTGACAGGGCTGGTCTTGAATTCCACACCTCAACTCAAAAGCTAACGTCAATTCACTAATGACTTTTGCAAGGCCTGTGAAGGTGAAGAGCTGAGAGTAGCTAGCTAAGAGTAGCTAGCTGTGCACAGGCAGAGGTTTGTGTTCTACTTTGCCAAGCTCACGGCTTCAGGTCTGACACCACGCCACCAGACCAGAAATAGCAACAACATGCTGCACCCCCGGCCATCTCCCCTTGCTCATTGGAAGAAGTAGGGTGAGATGAACTAGGAAGACAACAACACACACACACTGCAGAATAGTAAAACTCGCAAACCTGTGGAGTTACATCAACTTGCCTTTTTTTTGGGGGTCCGCGTGGCGTAGTGGGCTAACTCGCTGCATTACAGGACAGTCTGCTTCATGATAGTCATCAGTTCGAGCCTGACTATGGGTTCTCTGACTTTCCCCGGACCTCCTGCACGAGGCAGTGCAAATTCGCACAGCGCTGCCCGGGATTTGGGTTAGATATGTCAAATTACCTATCCTGCCACTCGCTCTCCTGAGCCTCGTTTCCAGATTGGGCGCATGTAAATTCAATCAAGGAAGTCAGTGAACGTAATCGTCCCGTGCATGAGCCGACTTAAGGCTTCCGTGTTGAATTTGCATTGTGAAAAAAAATTGGCGACGGTGTCGGATGACATGTGGCCGGATGAACCATGTGCGCGCCCCTCGCCATCCCACAGATCTGTGCAAGGAGTTGCCGACAGGGCAGGGTTAGTGGGAATTGGGAAGGGAGGAAAATGGAGAGAAGATTTCCTTTGTTTTTTCCCCTAACACTTAGAAACTGGTAATAAGCTATAAACTCACCTTCGACAAACAATGACCATCCCAGGTTTTGTGGCTTAGTGAATTCCATGCTGTCTGGCTCTTTCAGTCACATAACATTCCCCATCTGAAAGACCCCATACATTAAAAACTCTTATGGCAGTAGGGACTGAACAGATTTAGCCATGTAAAAAGCACACGCCTACTGGATCACCTGGTTTTTCATATTAATAGGACATGTACAAAGCACATCTATGCAAGAGTCAAGGGAATTTGGAAACTGAAAATGTGCTTCTCATGAGTTTGGACACTGGATGTCCAAACTCAAAATCAAATAAATACAATATATTTCTAAAAATAACAATGTCACTGTCGTAAACTTTCTTTGTTTCCTACACGCTTGCACACGTATCAAAGTGATTTGGTGCTTGTCCATTCGTAAACAAGATTAGAGTGATCTAAAAAGCATGTAAACATTCTAAATTCTATTAATCTGACCATTCACAAACTCAAGAGCTACAGTACCAAACAAAAACAAGCTAAAGGCAGAAAATGTGTGGCCTTCTGTCTGACTGGCTTTTAAATTACGTGTAGAAAAGTGCCCCTGGCTCTTCAAGTGACAGGGTCATCACATTTTGAAGCTTAAACTTTTTTGTTCAGTGACCCAAGAAACAAATCACTATGTTTATTCTAACCGCATCTTCTAAAGACTTCTGGAGGTACTAACTAAACTGTGCTTTAACCTTAAATAATGTACTGTGACTTTTTATTTTCTAGCAACCTCAATTCAAATCCAGAAAGTGTAAGTTTGAAGAACACTGTAATAACCATATTACTGTGTGTTCTGTAACCATACTCCTGGCTTCTGTCCCAAAACACACACCCCCTGCCCTCTTTATGGCAATAGTGTAGCAAAGACAAAGCATGTATTCAACTTGTCACTTGCACACTAATCTTTTCCCCATCTACAATGAGCAGGATTTTTATGTGGTTCGTGTTTGCCCTGGTAATTCCACAATAGCATTTCTGTGTAGTGTGTACCAAAACACAGTACTCTCTGCTATGTCTTTGGCATCCTGATCTTAAAACGTGCATGAAACTCTGAGCTCCAACTAGCACTGACCAAAAATAATCTGCATGAAAAGGACCAATGCTGTGTGTACGCAGAAATCAAAACACAGAACACTAAGGGCCAGTTTCACAGACAAATATTAAGCCTAAAAAATCTCCATTGATCTTGATTTTTTAGTCCAAAATGCTAGGCTTAGCCTAATCCATGTCCATGAAACCGGACCATAGAGTATTGAACAAAAAAGTACAGTTAAAATGGAACAACAAGCAATTCATTCAAACAAGGAGAACCAATATATGTTTATTAAAAAAGTTAATTTGTTGCTTAAAAGTAGTGACACATCAGCTATTAGGGCTTGGGTAGGTGGAAGGGTGCAAAGACCAGCTGATACAGAAAATAGAGCAGCGTGAACACATCTGGATTAACAGCCACTTTTCAAGAAGACAAAAGCTTGTCATAACCTGTTACGTTAGCAGGCCTGCCCAGCCTCAACCAGCCAAAGGCAATAAGCAGTTTGTTTTTCCAGTTGGGAAAGACCATGGGTGTTGAACACATCTTAATTTACCTCTCCTACATGGGTGGAAACACAAGTTTTTGACAGAGCAGTCCAGTTCTTATGCTACGTTCAGACTGAATGCGAACTGAGCGTGAAATTCGCTTCTATCCCGTCTAGTTGGACGCTTCAACAATTTGAATCCACTCGCATGTCCAAAGCGAATAGGTCGCACGAATAAAGCAAGTGCTTAAAGCTGAATAGACATGCAGAATTTGCTTCCTCTGGGAGGGGCAAGTGCTAAGCGGTTGTCTGTTTGCAAGATGGCTGATGTTGATCGAGCATTCATCGAGAGAGTCACCGCTCTTTATTTGCTCTGGAGAGCAGAACGGTCCTTTTTATTCCTGTCTCTGTAGAGATATGAACTTGTGTCATATGGTTCAGTATGACTGCCATTATCAGCCATACCTTGAATGAATGTTGAATAAGTCCGGGAGTTTATCATATCACGTGACTTCAAGTGACAGCAGCATGCAGGCTCCTCAGGGTTTCCCGCACCACTTTGTAGTCAAGGCGGCCGCCTAGACAACCGACGTTTTCTGCCTTGACTATGCAGTCCCAAAATAGAAAATCAGACGTGTTATGCGTCCGAAACAGCTCCTTAATATGACATATTTTGCGTCCGAACAGGGCCATCTGGTGGTGTATTAATGTCATTGCGCTAAGTCACCAGCATCCATAAGCAGTCTAAATACCTTCAAGCACATTGCGACTACGATGCCCTGCGCTAACCTATTTTCTGGGGAAAACCCTGCTCCTGATTGGTTGATGCAGCGCGAACAGGCGCAGAAGTTCAGATTTTTCAACTCGGCATCAGACGCCAATTCGCTTCAAATGGGTGAATGCACAAAAAGCACCAAATGAAATCACTCGCACGTAAAGCGTGTATAGCACTAGAAGCTCTATTCGTCTCTTTCGCGTGAAATGGACACACGAGGCGGAATCGTGTCAATCGCGTCACACTAAACAAGTCTATTGCGCCGCAGGACCTTCAGACGCTCGTAAACGCATCTTTACATTGACTTAACATGGAAATCACTAGCTTCAAATCCTCAATTCACATTTGGTCTGAACGTAGCATCTGGCTACCTTTGGTGGGTTTAATTAATTCACTCCAACAAGCGGTTAAAAAAATGTAAACTTATAGAATTCTGCATCTGACTAAAAACTATGCTTATTGGAAATGTTGGGTTTACACACCTACCCTTTTGCGCCACCAGCTCTCTAGTGATATTGTCAAGACAACCATTTATTGTCCCAGCTGAAAGATTCCCTACACTGTCCTGGGGCACTGGCGTTTGATCTTTAGACTAGATGGAAGTGGTCTCCAGCATCAATTTCAGAGGCCTCTGGTCTCCAGTCATCACAGTACTCACTCAAACAGGAAGTATTCGTCATCACACACATGCTGCAAAAATAGCAATACCTGCTTAGCCACAGTGGAGCTTACAGTTGCCAAACCCACCACAGGAGTCACTAGAGTGCAACGAGACAAGGCAGCCCTGTGATTTCTTCCTACCAACCCTGGATGGTGCTGATACAACCTGCACACTCTGTGCAAGAACATGACTTTGCCAGGAATTCGTGGCAGCAATGAAGCAGCTGTGAGGCAGTGACTTGGACCACTGCACTACTATGGGAACATGTGCACGTGCACACAAATCATGGGCTGGTGCCACCCACTGAAAGATGTACAGTTGCTTATCAGGACATTCTTTTTTTTAAATACACCACAGTATTATCTGACTATATTACAATATTATTTTTGATGTAGTCAGCTATTTTCGCTGCAATTATGTAACTTTACTTTAGCTTGCTGTCCATCCACATTTTAAATGGGTGTTCCAAACTAGCTGTAGCAGTGTGGTAGTCAATCAAAAAGGCAAAATATTAAGCTGCTCAAACCAGTACTCCTCTGACGGCAAGCACACATGATCGACTGCCAAGACGACACAGTGCACATATGGTTTTAGTCACCGAAAAGAATGTCTTTATCCATGAAACTATAGAGCAATCTTACATCTGTTGGAAAAGTACATGCTTCTAAAGCTAAGATATATACATATAGTCATTTAGCAGATGCTCTTATCAAAAATGACTCACAATAACTTCAGGGACATCCTCCTGGAGCAACTTAGAATAAAGTGCCTTTCTCCAAGCCACAACAACATTTGGCACAGTAGGGAATATAACCTGGAAACCTTACGCCTACAATTCTGACTTCCTAACCACTGATCATTAATATCCATCAATAAGATATGATCATAAATATCCATCACATCTAAGAGTAGACATCAATATTAAAACATATAATAACCTGGTTACAGTGAGGTTCAGAAATCAAGTTTCAACATGATCTGAGGAATGCGTAAGAGTTGTATTCACAAAACCTTCTCCAGCAAAATGTATGGATGTTGCATGTCCCAGTCACCCTGGACAGAGAATGTCACTTGCAGATGGTTCTGGCATGGTTGTGCAACTTGTCCATATTTAGGTCTAACTGTACTTGGAAATTATTAGTGAGTCGTTTAATGCTGAAATAAATTACAAGATCCACCCTGAAACATCTGCTTCAGCTCAACTGGAGTGCCAAAACCTACTCTGACTGTATAATTAGATCAACCACTCAATACCATAAAGTTCCAAAACATAGCCTAATACATCTTCATCAGAAACCACAACCAATCAAATTAGGAACAGCCTAAAATGTATTAAAAACACTTGAAAACAGGGGGGTCTAATTGGCATAGTGGGTTAAGTCGTGGCATAGTGGGTTAAGTCGTGGCATAGTGGGATAAGTCGTGGCATAGTGGGTTAAGACGTGGCATAGTGGGTTAAAACGTGGCATAGTGGGTTAAGACGTGGCATAGTGGGTTAAGACGTGGCATAGTGGGTTAAGACGTGGCATAGTGGGTTAAGACGTGGCATAGTGGGTTAAGACGTGGCATAGTGGGTTAAGACGTGGCATAGTGGGTTAAGTCGTGGCATAGTGGGTTAAGTCGTGGCATAGTGGGTTAAGTCGTGGCATAGTGGGTTAAGTCGTGGCATAGTGGGTTAAGTCGTGGCATAGTGGGTTAAGTCGTGGCATAGTGGGTTAAGTCGTGGCATAGTGGGTTAAGTCGTGGCATAGTGGGATAGTCACTGCCTTGCACAATCGTCTACGTTATGCTTGTCACAGGTTCGAGCCTGACTATGGGTTCTCTGACTTTCGCCAGGCCTCTTGCACGAGGAATCACAACAACAAAAAAAGAGGCTGGTCAACAAAGATTCACTATGGCATATTAACTACAAAAACATAGAACATAATGTTCAAGAGGCAAAATTGCTAATTGAACTTCATCATTCAAATATTTGATGTATGGGGCTGTAGGAAAAGCTTTACTGTGATAATTTGAAGATCACAATTCCTGCAATGACACACAATTTGGATCAGTCAGCTCCTTTTAAAGACAATTGACCTGTTAATCAAAGTACAAAGTCTGGTGTAAAAGCTTATTTCAGACAAACAAGAGTATATTTAATTTTGTGAAATAAACGTTCAGCACATCACGTTGGTCAAAAACGTTTCTTCAGCCAATCACGATTTAAAATGTTACAGTTAAAATGTCTGTCTACTGTAAAATAATAGTGTATAATACACACACAGCTAACTGTGTGGAATACAAGCAACATGGAGCTTTCTGGGATTGTGTGTGGCCATGGAAAGGGACTGCAGTCTCCAGGTCCTACCAATCTCATCCATGTCATATGCTTCTTCTGGCTTTCCCAATCCAGCTATCTACTGTAATTTATAGTTCATCCAACAACAAGCCAATACTTAACATGTAAGGTCTTAATCATTGATTCATGATGTTAATAACTCACAAAATACCTAACAGACAAAAGTCTACACTGTCCTGTCTCACAAACACACAGTATATTAACGTTCACCAACAACGAACAGTTTTGATATTGTTCAATTGCCTAATAGTAATAAACTAGTAGCTTTCGGTGTTGAGGCAAACCTAACTTTGACAAAGTTAACTCGTGTCTGTGCAGTGACAACGACATTTGTTATACACAACTACTAAATTTGCTATACAAAATAACTTAAATTAAATATTAAAACAGATGACAACGTAGAAAACTTGTTGTGCTGAACTTGAAAAGGCCTTTACACCCATGATGACAAACAGTGCACCAGATACAATGTATATTAGCTCAAATAAACCAACTCCATTTCAAGTAATAATATGGTACTGTAACTTAACGTTGTGTACTAAAACATTTAGACAATTATATTATTATACTGAATCAAATGAAGAATAGTCCAAGTGTGTGTTTAAAAAACAAAAAGGACTATTAGTTAATAAACACGTTGAGTTTCTACCAGTTAGCTGTCTGGTTCCTAGCCGTCCTAAGCACTGTGCATGGAGCTGTGGCTACTAGCTACTCAACTTATGGATAAACTCATCAACTTGACTCGGTCTATTACGCTACTGTACAGTATTGTGGTGTCACCTTGTTTACAATTTTTTGTTAGAAAGTGGTCGGTTAATACACGTAAGTTGTCAGATACCTCGCTAATGTAGACACACAAACACACACAAACACGACAGACACAGGCGAAAGGTTCAAGCTGACCTGCTTCTGCGGAACTAGAAGGTTTCCAACCCCCAGCTAGGAGCACTATCGGGGATAGCAACGCAGTCTTCTCTGTTGAAGTTAAGTACTTTAACTATATTTATGGATACGTTGGTACATACTAGCTATACATTGCTGAATCAAATCGAGTCATTTGATTCTACCCTGTCCACAGTATTTTCCTGGCTGGTGGTTTTGCGAAACTGCGACCGAGCGACGTCCCGTGTGATATAGCGATCTGCGCTCTGACGTGAAAACACGTCCGGAAAACTATCATGGCGCTGAGAGAACATACATACACATGCATACAAAAACAGACATCGAATAATATATATTTCTGTTAAAAGTATAATATATTTTTATATATAAATAATAATAATTTTACGTAGATAACTTCTGATGAAATTCCGTGCATTGACATTTTAAATAAATATTATTAATAAAAGACAATTTGGCCTGTTATTGACACAGGTCAGACACATTTTTGGAAATAGGAAACAAATTAATTAGCAGCAGACATTGTTATATAGAGCAACTTACTGTGTGCATACATTTATATACTTTGGCACTTTTTCATACCCACAAACATGGCGTTGCAATTACTATCTACCACCTGAGGAACATAATACAGGTCATTCTCAAGAAATTAGCATATTGTGATAAAGTTCATTATTTTCCATAATGTAATGATAAAAATTTAACTTTCATATATTTTAGATTCATTGCACACCAACTGAAATATTTCAGGTCATTTATTGTTTTAATACTGATTATTTTGGCAAAGTCATAACCCAAAATTCCTATCTCAAAGAATTAGCATATCATGAAAAGGGTCTCTAAACAAGCTATTAACCTAATCATCTGAATCAACTAATTAACTCGAAACACCTGCAAAAGATTCCTGAGGCTTTTAAAAACTTCCAGCCTGTTTCATTACTCAAAACCGCAATCATGGGTAAGACTGCCGACCTGACTGCTGTCCAGAAGGTCATAATTGACACCCTCAAGCAAGAGGGTAAGACACAGAAAGAAATTTCAGAACAAATAGGCTGTTCCCAGAGTGCTGTATCAAGGCACCTCAGTGGGAAGTCTGTTGGAAGGAAAAAGTGTGGCAAAAAACGCTGCACAACGACAAGAGGTGACCGGATCCTGAGGAAGATTGTGGAGAAGGACCGATTCCAGACCTTGGATGACCTGCGGAAGCAGTGGACTGAGTCTGGAGTACAAACATCCAGAGCCACCGTGCGCAGGTGTGTGCAGGAAATGGGCTACAGGTGCCGCATTCCCCAGGTCAAGCCACTTTTGAACCAGAAACAGCAGCAGAAGCGGCTGACCTGGGCTAAAGAGAAGCAGCACAACAAAACAACAAATTTTGCATGTCATTCGGAAATCAAGGTGCCAGAGTCTGGAGGAAGACTGGGGAGAAGGAAATGCCAAAATGCCTGAAGTCCAGTGTCAAGTACCCGCAGTCAGTGATGGTCTGGGGTGCCATGTCAGCTGCTGGTGTTGGTCCACTGTGTTTTATCAAGGGCAGGGTCAATGCAGCTAGCTATCAGGAGATTTTGGAGCATTTCATGCTTCCATCTGCTGAAAAGCTTCATGGAGATGAA